>WNGS01161662.1:1115-19419 GCA_020271785.1 Procambarus virginalis | reverse complement strand
TGATTTTCTCATTATTAGGTTTATTATTATTATTATTATTAATAGGTTATAATAACAAATGGGCAGAGGTCTTTCACCCTGATGCCTCTGTTCACCTAGCAGTAAATATGTACCTGGCAGTTAGACAGCTGCTACCTGGGGGGGGATGTGTAACAAAATGGAGGCCTGGTCGAGGACCGGGCCGCGGGGGACTCTAAGCCCCGAAATCATCTCCAAGATAACCTCAAGATAACCCAGATTTGGTGTCAGTGGATGCCTCAGGAATCCTAGAGGATTCAGTTGAATCGCAGCCGTCATTACCTTTCAGCATATCATGGTCCAGCGGTGTGAGGCGTGTGCTCCCACAGTGACAACCCAGAGTGCTTGTTAGAGCTGCCATCATGACTCCTGTTGACGCTCTCGTTAGTGTTAATATTATTATAATTGTTAATTATTATTTAATAATTGATTGCTGCTGGAAATGACCTGTTGCGGTGGAGTTAACTTGGTGTTAACTTGGTGTTAACTTGGTGTTAACTTGGTGTTAACTTGGTGTTAACTTGGAGATAACTTGGAGTTAACTTGATTAACTTGAGCAAGATTTTGTATTTGTTGAAGTCAGTATGTTTGAGTGACCTGGGGCCAGATTCACGAAGCAGTTACGCAACAACTTACGAACCTGGGAGCCAGATTCACGAAGCAGTTACGCAGCATTACGCTGGGGCCAGATTCACGAAGCAGTTACGCAACAACTTACGCCTAGGGAGCCAGATTCACGAAGCAGTTACGCAAGCACTTACGAACGTGTACATCTTTCCTCAATCTTTGACAGCTTTGGTTACATTTATTAAACAGTTTACAAGCATGAAAACTTGCCAATCAACTGTTGTTATTGTTATAAACAGCCTCCTGGTGCTTCGGAGCTCATTAACTGTTTAATAATTGTAAACAAAGCCGCCAAAAATTGAGAAAAGATGGACAGGTTCGGTAAGTGCTTGTTTAAGTGTCTTCGTGAATCTGGCTCCAGGTTCGTAAGTGCTTGCGTAACTGCTTCGTGAATCTGGCCCCAGATTACGGCAAAACATAGTTTTAATACAAGTGACTTGACAGCATTTACAATAACACGAAACTGGTTCATCGATAGACAATGATTGGTTCAGTGATAGACAGAGATTGGTTCAGCAATAGACAATGATTGGTTCTGCGATAGCCAATGATTGGTTCAGCGATAGACAATGATTGGTTCAGCGATAGACAATGATTGGTTCAGCGATAGACAATGATTGGTTCAGCGATAGACAACGATTGGTTCAGCGATAGACAATGATTGGTTCAGCGATAGACATGGTTCAGCGATAGCCAATGATTGGTTCAGCGATAGACAATGGTTCAGCGATAGACAATGATTGGTTCAGCGATAGGCAATGATTGGTTCAGCGATAGGCAATGATTGGTTCAGCGATAGACAATGGTTCAGCGATAGGCAATGATTGGTTCAGCGATAGCCAATGATTGGTTCAGCGATAGACATGGTTCAGCGATAGACAATGATTGGTTCAGCGATAGACAACGATTGGTTCAGCGATAGACAATGATTGGTTCTGCGATAGCCAATGATTGGTTCAGCGATAGACAATGATTGGTTCAGCGATAGACAATGATTGGTTCAGCGATAGACAATGATTGGTTCAGCGATAGACAATGATTGGTTCAGCGATAGACATGGTTCAGCGATAGCCAATGATTGGTTCAGCGATAGACAATGGTTCAGCGATAGACAATGATTGGTTCAGCGATAGGCAATGATTGGTTCAGCGATAGGCAATGATTGGTTCAGCGATAGACAATGGTTCAGCGATAGGCAATGATTGGTTCAGCGATAGCCAATGATTGGTTCAGCGATAGACAATGGTTCAGCGAGAGACAATGATTAGTTCAGCGATAGACAATGATTGGCTCAGCGATAGAAAATGATTGGTTAAGCGATAGACAATGATTGGTTCAGCGAGAGACAATGATTGGTTCAGCGATAGACAATGATTGGGTTAACGATAGACAATGATTGGCTCAGCGATAGACAACTATTTAAATGGAATAAAGCTGATTGATTGCATCGAAATTCGTTCAGCAGTAGGAAATTGATTCACTGATTGGAAACCGGTTTTAATGGCAGGCAACTGATTTGGTGGAATGATTCTGATTCGATAATAATAGTTTTAATAGTATTTAAAACCGGTTCGGTGGCAAGGCATTGAATAACAACAGGAAACTAGATCAACACTTGTTCACTGTTAGGAAACCTAGGAGGAGATTCACGAAGCAGTTACGCAAGCACTTACGAAACCTGTAGATCTTTTCTCATTTTTCGGCGGCTTTGTTTACAATTATTAAACAGTTAATGAGCTCCGAAGCACCAGGAGGCTGTTTATAACAATAACAACAGTTGACTATCAAGTTTTCATGCTTGTAAACTGTTTAATAAATGTAACCAAAGCCGTCAAAGATTGAGGAAAGATGTACACGTTCGTAAGTGCTTGCGTAACAGCTTCGTGAATCTGGCTCCAGGTTCGTAAGTGCTTGCGTAACAGCTTCGTGAATCTGGCCCCAGGTTCGTAAGTGCTTGCGTAACTGCTTTGTGAATCTGGCCCCTTTTCAGTGGTTGAGTGGCATAACAGCGGATCACTACAAGGAAACTCCTTTGAGTGACGGGAAACTAGTCAAATGACAGGAAATTGGTTCCAATTTTGCCTAACGTGTTTGGCGTTTGAGGGCGAGGAGGTTGTCAGGTGGTGCCAGAGAGCCAGGTTCGACTCCCTGCTCATTAGCATTCCTAATCATTCTCCGCTAATCGACCCAGCCTGGCGAATCGGTTCCGAAATGCGTGATTAACTCCTTCAGATCAAGGGTTCGACTTGACCTGGTGTCGTGTTTAAGGTCTATCAATAGATCAAGGAGGCTATTAAGGCTAGCACAATAGATTGAGGACCAGTCTGAAAGTATACTTTAGGTCAGAATTAAATGTAAACTCTGTTTATACATTGATCAATTTAGTGTACCTGAGTGTAAAGCAATGGGTTCAATTGATGGGGTTCGAGTTCTGGTCATGAATATTATGAATATTAAATATTATAATCTGAATATTAAAAATAATTTTTTTAAATATTTATTATTAAAATTTAGGCCAGACTTTTTCGCTTAATAAGACAATATATTTACAATTCATCGTTAGTTATTTTTATTATGTATAATTATTATTATTAAAATTATCCGTTAACCTCACGAAACTATTTCAGTCGTTTCAAGATATGATTTGTCGTGGTTGATGAGGCCAGACTCATCAATTCTTCATTGATGTCAGCTCCACGAAGGCATCAGTGAAGTCAACCTCTAAAGGGTTATAAAGGCCTATCATATATAATTTTATATCTGAAAGGTTATTAACTTCTATCAATTTCTAACTGAGTATTAAGTTCTTTAATGGAGTTAAGAAGCTCCGAGGGACTTGATTGGCAGTGAGGCCTCGTTAGCAAGTACACACCACTAACGAGCACTCGTTTCTTGTTGAGGGGAAACATAATTCCATAACTGATGACTGAAACTAGTTAGTTATAAGATAACTGTAGTCCTTATCTCTTGAGATATACGAGTCTGAGAATTGGAGGAAATACGCTGTTTAAATAGTAAGACAATATAGATTGATGGTTCTGATCTATATTGGTGGTTCTAATCTTATATTGATGGTTCTGATCTATATTGGTGGTTCTAATCTTATATTGATGGTTCTGATCTATATTGGTGGTTCTAATCTTATATTGATGGTTCTGATCTATATTGGTGGTTCTAATCTTATATTGATGGTTCTGATCTATATTGGTGGTTCTTCTTTTAATTCACGTTCCCCCTTTGAAAATGTGATGAAAGCTTTGCATTCCATCACTAGAAAAAATTAATGTAAAAAGATAAGTTCGGCTTTCAAGGCAATGTATATACTTTGTTTTATTGGTAGCTGGCTGCCTCAGTGTATGACATACATAACGTATGAATAAAGTATAGACCATAGACCCCCGAGGTTAAGAAACCTTGATATTCATGAATATTTCTAATAATTTTTCAGGTGAGTGCTTAAGTTGGAGACACTTTGAAGAACGTCAACTCTAAGGGTGAGTACAAGTCACTAATTTCCTTTCCCCTCACACTAACTCTCCCTCACACTAACTCTCCCTCACACTATCTCTCCCGCACACTAACTCTCTCTCACACTAACTCTCCCTCACACTAACTCAGGGGATTTATTTGACTCTCAACACACTTTCCCTACCTAATCCCTCACACAAAATTTACATCAAAATAATCTGAAGAATAGTTCAGAGAGTAATTGTAATTAAACAATTCTAAGGAATCAGATCATATGACTATTTGTAATTCACGGCAAAAAATCACTCTCAGAGATACGACATTAAGAGAGATCTTATACAGGTATGTAATTGATGCTATTACACACCTGCAGAGAGGCCTCACAGGTATGTAATCGCTGCTCTTACACACCTACAGAGAGTCCTCCACACCAGAGGACAATTAACTTAAATTTAGATCACAATCAGCTCGTCTTTGATTGGTTCCCTTGGGCCTCATAACACAATCATTAACAATTAACTCCAGTAATCTAACGTAAAGAGTTAACTTTATTAATTCCTTAAGTAAAATATTATCTCAGACAAGATAACACATAAATAATTTAATAAATCACTCATAATTTAATAAATCACTCATAAATAATTTAATAAATCATTCAACACCTTTATTTTTGTGAGGTTAAACATTACTATTTTATGAGAGAAGCGGTGAACAGGAAGGTGTTAATAGCTGGCCCAATATTTTTAACCTGACGGCATGTTAATTAAACAATTGTCATGTTAGTCATGTTAATTATACAACAAAAATCAACAACTATCTCTTGTTGTTGTAGTGACCGGTTGCCTGAGTCAACTGGTCAATAGATAAGTCAACTGGTCTATTGTCGAATCAACTGGTCTATTGTCGAATCAACTGGTCTATTGTCGAATCAACTGGTCTATTGTCGAATCAACTGGTCTATTGTCGAATCAACTGGTCAATTGTCGAATCAACTGGTCTATTGTCGAATCAACTGGTCTATTGTCGAATCAACTGGTCTATTGTCGAATCAATTGGTCTATTGTCGAATCAACTGGTCTATTGTCGAATCAATTGGTCTATTGTCGAATCAACTGGTCTATTGTCGAATCAACTGGTCTATTGTCGAATCAATTGGTCTATTGTCGAATCAACTGGTCTATTGTCGAATCAACTGGTCTATTGTCGAATCAACTGGTCTATTGTCGAATCAACTGGTCTATTGTCGAATCAACTGGTCTATTGTCGAATCAACTGGTGGAGTTGAGACCAAGTGACCTCTGACCAGGTTTGGGGGTCGATCTTGGTGGCAATTACGAGTCTTAATATCATTGTTTATCGTAATTATTCAACACTTGAGATACTCACGAACGTTCCTGTGACAACACGTAAGTGACTTAGTGTTGAATAGGGCGTACGAAGGTGCGTAGTTCTGGGGGTAGAAGATGTGTATTCTTAGGCCGTAGCGAGGCTGGCTACGCTTAGAGACGGTCATCCCATGCAAGAGTGGCTAGAAGTACAATCCAGATTCACGAAGTAGTTACGCAAGCACTTACGAACCTGGTGCCTGATTCCTGAAGCAGTTACACAAGCACTTACGAACGTGTACACCTTTCCTCAATCTTTGACGGCTTTGGTTACATTTATTAAACAGTTTACAAGCATGAAAACTTGCCAATCAACTGTTGTTATTGTTATAAACAGCCTCCTGGTGCTTCGAAGCTCATTAACTGTTTAATAATTGTAAACAAAGCCGCCAAAGATTGAGAAAAGATGGACAGGTTCGTAAGTGTTTGCGTAACTGCTTCGTGAATCTGGTCCAAGAGCTACAATCCCTGCTCTACCTAGAGTTTAAACCAACTCTGGTGTATTTAATTTAATTATTTAATTGATTAACAATATACTTATTAATCCTAGTTAATACCTTAGCACTAAGATATATTTTATAAACAATAATTAATATTACTGATATTAAATCAAGTGTTAAGAGTGAACATTAGGTAGTGAATCACGCACTTCAACAGTTGACAAATGATGATGTATAAGTACATGTTAAGTATTCAGACTGTTCACTTATCAAGATAAGGCCAAAGGGATTAAGACAGCAGTTGCTTGCCCAAACGAATGTACCAGCCACGAGGACAAAGGAGAGGAGGGGGGGGGGGGACAGGCTGCATGGTTAACAGCTTCCCTGCTGCATGAGTAACAGCTTCTCTGCTGCATGGGTAACAGCTTCTCTGCTGCATGGGTAACAGCTTCTCTGCTGCATGGGTAACAGCTTCTCTGCTGCATGGGTAACAGCTTCTCTGCTGCATGGTTAACAGCTTCCCTGCTGCATGGGTAACAGCTTCTCTGCTGCATGGGTAACAGCTTCTCTTCTGCATGGGTAACAGCTTCCCTGCTGCATGGGTAACAGCTTCTCTGCTGCATGGGTAACAGCTTCTCTGCTGCATGGGTAACAGCTTCCCTGCTGCATGGGTAACAGCGTCTCTGTTGCATGGGTAACAGCTCCTCTGCTGCATGGGTAACAGCTTCTCTGCTGCATGGGTAACAGCTTCTCTACTGCATGGGTAACAGCTTCCCTGCTGCATGGGTAACAGCTTCTCTGCTGCATGGGTAACAGCTTCTCTGCTGCATGGGTAACAGCGTTTCTGCTGCATGGGTAACAGCGTCTCTGCTGCATGGGTAACAGCTTCTCTGCTGCATGGGTAACAGCTTCTCTGCTGCATGGGTAACAGCTTCTCTGCTGCATGGGTAACAGCTTCTCTGCTGCATGGGTAACAGCTTCTCTGCTGCATGGGTAACAGCTTCTCTGCTGCATGGGTTACAGCTTCTCTGCTGCATGGGTAACAGCGTCTCTGCTGCATGGGTAACAGCGTCTCTGCTGCATGGGTAACAGCTTCTCTGCTGCATGGGTAACAGCTTCTCTGCTGCATGGGTAACAGCTTCTCTGCTGCATGGGTAACAGCTTCTCTGCTGCATGGGTAGCAGCTTCTCTGCTGCATGGGTAACAGCTTCTCTGCTGCATGGGTAACAGCTTCTCTGCTTTATGGGTAACAGCTTCTCTGCTGCATGGGTAACAGCTTCTCTGCTTTATGGGTAACAGCTTCTCTGCTGCATGGGTAACAGCTTCTCTGCTGCATGGGTAACAGCTTCTCTGCTGCATGGGTAACAGCTTCCCTGCTGCATGGGTAACAGCTTCTACGTATCAGCTTTCCCAGGCTTTGCGCCCTGGTGAGGCCACTCCAGACCGATCACCAAACTCCATAGTCTCCTGAGACTGATGGATGCCTACTACATATATATTTATGTAAATATATCGGGAAACCCCAATGGCCTTTAAACACCTTCACTATGTTCTTTCAATGAGTTCCTGTATAAACCTAATGGTACACCCTTAAGGGTTCTGGTGTAAGGAATTACATGGTGGCACTGTGCCTGAGACAAGGGGGTTATAGTTGTGTTCACAGTGAACTTGGGTTCACCGAGCACGGTAACTCACATACACATACACATATACACACAGATACATGCTCATATACACATACAAACATATACACATATACATACATATACACATATACATACATACACACACACATACAAATACATATACATACACATAACACACAAATACATACAGAAATACACAAACAAATACATATATACAAACACAAATACATACACAGTCAAACACAAATACATACACAGTCAAACACAAATACATACACAGTCAAACACATACATATATATACACACGCAAATACATATACACATTTTAGATATAAGAACAACATAAGAACATAAGAACAAAGGCAACTGCAGAAGGCCTATTAGCCCATACGAGGCAGCTCCTATTTATAACCACCCAATCCCACTCATATACATGTCCAACCCATGCTTGAAACAATCGAGGGATCCCACCTCCACAATGTTACGCGGCAATTGGTTCCACAAATCAACAACCCTGTTATTGAACCAGTATTTACCCAAGTCTTTCCTAAATCTAAACTTATCCAATTTATACCCATTGTTTCGCGTTCTGTTCTGTGTTGATACTTTTAATACCCTATTAATATCCCCTTTGTTATGTCCATTCATCCACTTGTAAACCTCTATCATGTCACCCCTAACTCTTCGCCTTTCCAGTGAATGCAACTTAAGCTTGTTAATCTTTCTTCATATGAAAGATTTCTAATTTGGGAATTAACTTAGTCATCCTACGCTGGACACGTTCAAGTCAATTTATATCCTTCTATAATATGGCGACCAAAACTGAACTGCATAATAATCAAATGGGGCCTAACCAGAGCAAGATATAGCTTGAGAACCACACCAGGTGTCTTGTTACTTACGCTGCGATTAATAAATCCGAGTGTCCGATTTGCCTTATTACGAACTTCATGCATTGATCCTTTGTTTAAAATTCTTACTAATTATAACTCCCAGATCCCTTTCGCAATCCGACTTCGCAATCTCAACACCATCTAGCTCGTATCTTGTAACTCTATCATCATTACCTAGCCTCAGAACTTTACCTTTATCATCATTAAACTGCATCTGCCATCCTTTGACCATTTCAAACCTATCTAGATCACTTGAAGTGATAGTGAGTCCTCCTCCGAATTAATTTCCCTACCGATTTCGTATCATCGGCAAATTTGCAAATGTTGCTACTCAAACCTGAATCTAANAAAGTCACTGCTGAGGCATTAGAAGAAAAAACAGAATGCTGATGTGATATACACGGACTTCGCAAAGGCTTTCGATAAATGTGACCATGGCGTGATAGCACACAAAATGAAGTCATGGGAATAACCGGTAAAGTAGGACGCTGGATACTCAGTTTTCTGTCAAACAGGACTCAGCGAGTAACGGTCAACCATATAAAATCTAGTCCAAGTGCAGTTAAAAGCTCTGTACCTCAGGGTACAGTCCTTGCACCGCTGCTTTTCCTTATTCTCATATCAGATATAGACAAAAATACAAGTCACAGCTTCGTATCATCCTTTGCAGATGACACAAAAATCAGTATGAAAATTACCTCGGCTGAAGACATTGAAAAACTTCAAGCTGATATTAATAAAGTTTTCGACTGGGCATCAGAAAATAACATTATGTTTAACAGTGATAAATTCCAGGTACTCAGGTACGGTAAAAATGAGGACCTTAAACATAATACAGAGTACAAAACACAATCAAATGTGCCCATAGTAGGAAAACAGCATGTAAAGGATTTGGGAATAATGATGTCTGACGACCTAACGTTTAGGGAGCATAACCAAGCAAATATCGCATCAGCCAGAAAAATGATAGGATGGATTACGAGAACTTTCAAATCCAGGGATCACATCACAATGCTTGTACTCTTCAAGTCACTTGTGCTGTCCCGTCTTGAGTACTGTTCAGTACTCACTTCCCCTTCAGAGCAGGAGAGATTGCTGAAATAGAGGGAATACAGAGAACATATACAGCACGCATAGACGCGATAAAGCACCTAAATTATTGGGATCGTCTCAAAGCTCTCCAAATGTACTCACTAGAAAGAAGACGAGAGAGATATCAAATAATATACACCTGGAAGATACTGGAGGGCCAGGTCCCAAATCTACACAGTAAAATAACAACGTACTGGAGTGAACGATATGGAAGAAAATGCAGAATAGAACCAGTGAAGAGCAGGGTGCCATAGGCACAATCAGAGAACACTGTATAAACATCAGAGGTCCACGGTTGTTCAACGTCCTCCCAGCAAGCATAAGAAATATTGCCGGAACAACCGTGGACATCTTCAAGAGGAAACTAGATTTATTCCTCCAAGGAGTTCCGGACCAGCCGGGCTGTGGTGGGTATGTGGGCCTGCGGGCCGCTCCAAGCAACAGCCTAGTGGACCAAACTCTCACAAGTCAAGCCTGGCCTCGGGCCGGGCTTGGGGAGTAGAAGAACTCCCAGAACCCCATCAACCAGGTATCAACCAGGTATTTCAAGATTCATTTCAGTGTTTTACGTGGGCTAAGAAAGTCTACGGACACCGACTGCCACATTTCATTTACTTTTAATATCTCTTAATTTTACCTTATTCTTTAGCTGCCCACAATGCCTGCCTCACAATGTGAGTATACCCTATAGCTGACTCCCCTTGTTGAGTATACCACTATACCTGAATTCCCTTGTTGAGTATACTACTATAGCTGACTCCCCTTGTTGAGTATACAACTATACCTGACTTCCCTTGTTGAGTATACCACTATACCTGACTTCCCTTGTTGAGTATACCTCATCAACTAACTCCCTTGTTGAGTATACCTCATCAACTAACTTCCCTTTTTGGGTATACCTCATCAATTAACTTCCCTTGTTGGGTATACCACAACAACTAACTCCCCTTGTTGAGTATACCTCATCAACTAACTTCCCTTGTTGGGTATACCTCATCAACTAACTCCCCTTGTTGAGTATACCTCAACAACTAACAACTCCCCTTGTTGAGTATACCACAACAACAAACAACTCCCCATACTCACAGATCCTCTTCAGCTTACACCTCTTGTTCAGTGAACAAGCACCACCCTCACTAAACATGAGACTCACAAGTCTGAAAGGAAAGATTATGCAACGTTTCGGTCCATGGTGGAGGCGAAAAAACACGTGGATCATTGGAAACGGCCCGGTCACTTCCAATGGTGCTGGTGTTCCTTGTACCTCTTGTTCGTTCCAATACTTTAGGAACTGGCAGTACTCTGAATGACCACCTTAAGGAACACAGACAAGGAGTGTTAAGTCTGTATACACAATCAGTGCTCTCTTCTGTGCGATTAGGGGCTCTAATCATCATACAGATGATTAGAGTCTTCAAGAGTCATCGTTGCTGCCTCTACTCTTCACAGACACCGTCTTGTTGAATGGGCTCTTGATACACAATTGAATTCTGATGCATTGTTGACTCTGCAATTGACAGTTGAGAGGCGGGACCAGGGAGCTGAAGCTCACCCCTCTGCAAGCAAACTAGATGAGTACAACATGAAAAATTTAAGGACTCTAACCCTCGTCAAGAGATCTGAGAGCTCTAGCTTGCTCTAGCCTCTATTTCTCTTATCTTGCTGGCTCTTTGACTCTTTTTTTTTACGTTCTTGTTCTTCTATGTTTTTATTATATTTATATTGTATTCCTATTCTTGTTTATCTTGTCTTTCCCATACTTCTATTCTTTCGTATACTTTGCTTTATTCTTCTCTCTTACCTATCTTCTCCTTCTTTTACAAATCATCTCCCTCTTTTACCTATTCCTCTTCCTCTTTTACGCAATAAATTGACTCTCTCTCTTTCACTTACTCTCCATTACCAGAGTTGATAATGGTCCGCGAGGAACTGAAACTTTGTCAATTCATCATTTTGAGGGAAGTGGGATGGGTGTCTAGCCTCCAGCCAGGATAGTAGCCTCCAGCCAGGATAGTAGCCACCAGCCTGGATAGTAGCCTCCAGCCTGGATAGTAGCCACCAGCCTGGATAGTAGCCACCAGCCTGGATAGTAGCCACCAGCCGGATAGTAGCCACCAGCCAGGATAGTAGCCTCCAGCCAGGATAGTAGCCACCAGCCAGGATAGTAGCCACCAGCCAGGATAGTAGCCACCAGCCAGGATAGTAGCCTCCAGCCAGGATAGTAGCCTCCAGCCAGGATAGTAGCCTCCAGCCAGGATAGTAGCCTCCAGCCAGGATAGTAGCCTCCAGCCAGGATAGTAGCCTCCAGCCAGGATAGTAGCCTCCAGCCAGGATAGTAGCCTCCAGCCAGGATAGTAGCCACCAGCCAGGATAGTAGCCCCAGCCAGGATAGTAGCCTCCAGCCAGGATAGTAGCCTCCAGCCTGGATAGTAGCCACCAGCCAGGATAGTAGCCACCAGCCAGGATAGTAGCCACCAGCCAGGATAGTAGCCTCCAGCCAGGATAGTAGCCTCCAGCCAGGATAGTAGCCACCAGCCAGGATAGTAGCCACCAGCCAGGATAGTAGCCTCCAGCCAGGATAGTAGCCACCAGCCAGGATAGTAGCCCCAGCCAGGATAGTAGCCACCAGCCAGGATAGTAGCCACCAGCCAGGATAGTAGCCACCAGCCAGGATAGTAGCCACCAGCCAGGATAGTAGCCACCAGCCAGGATAGTAGCCACCAGCCAGGATAGTAGCCACCAGCCAGGATAGTAGCCACCAGCCAGGATAGTAGCCACCAGCCTGGATAGTAGCCACCAGCCAGGATAGTAGCCACCAGCCAGGATAGTAGCCACCAGCCAGGATAGTAGCCACCTCCAGGATAGTAGCCACCAGCCAGGATAGTAGCCACCAGCCAGGATTAGCCACCAGCCAGGATAGTACACCAGCCAGGATAGTAGCCACCAGCCAGGATAGTAGCCACCAGCCGGATAGTAGCCCCAGCCAGGATAGTAGCCTCCAGCCAGGATAGTAGCCTCCAGCCAGGATAGTAGCCACCAGCCAGATAGTAGCCACCAGCCAGGATAGTAGCCACCAGCCGGATAGTAGCCCCAGCCAGGATAGTAGCCACCAGCCAGGATAGTAGCCTCCACAGCCAGATAGTAGCCACCAGCCAGGATAGTAGCCACCAGCCAGGATAGTAGCCACCAGCCAGGATAGTAGCCACCAGCCAGGATAGTAGCCACCAGCCAGGATAGTAGCCACCAGCCAGGATAGTAGCCACCAGCCAGGATAGTAGCCTCCAGCCAGGATAGTAGCCTCCAGCCAGGATAGTAGCCACCAGCCAGGATAGTAGCCACCAGCCGGATAGTAGCCACCAGCCAGGATAGTAGCCACCAGCCGGATAGTAGCCTCCAGCCAGGATAGTAGCCACCAGCCAGGATAGTAGCCACCAGCCAGGATAGTAGCCACCAGCCAGGATAGTAGCCACCAGCCAGGATAGTAGCCCCAGCCAGGATAGTAGCCACCAGCCAGGATAGTAGCCACCAGCCAGGATAGTAGCCCCCAGCCAGGATAGTAGCCCCAGCCAGGATAGTAGCCACCAGCCAGGATAGTAGCCACCAGCCAGGATAGTAGCCACCAGCCAGGATAGTAGCCACCAGCCAGGATAGTAGCCCCAGCCAGGATAGTAGCCCCCACCAGGATAGTAGCCACCAGCCAGGATAGTAGCCACCAGCCAGGATAGTAGCCTCCAGCCTGGATAGTAGCCACCAGCCAGGATAGTAGCCACCAGCCAGGATAGTAGCCACCAGCCAGGATAGTAGCCACCAGCCAGGATAGTAGCCACCAGCCAGGATAGTAGCCACCAGCCAGGATAGTAGCCACCAGCCAGGATAGTAGCCACCAGCCAGGATAGTAGCCACCAGCCAGGATAGTAGCCACCAGCCAGGATAGTAGCCACCAGCCAGGATAGTAGCCACCAGCCAGGATAGTAGCCACCAGCCAGGATAGTAGCCACCAGCCAGGATAGTAGCCCCAGCCAGGATAGTAGCCACCAGCCAGGATAGTAGCCACCAGCCAGGATAGTAGCCACCAGCCAGGATAGTAGCCTCCAGCCAGGATAGTAGCCACCAGCCAGGATAGTAGCCCACAGCCAGGATAGTAGCCTCCAGCCAGGATAGTAGCCTCCAGCCAGGATAGTAGCCCCAGCCAGGATAGTAGCCACCAGCCAGGATAGTAGCCACCAGCCAGGATAGTAGCCACCAGCCAGGATAGTAGCCACCAGCCAGGATAGTAGCACCAGCCAGGATAGTAGCCACCAGCCAGGATAGTAGCCACCAGCCAGGATAGTAGCCACCAGCCAGGATAGTAGCCACCAGCCAGGATATAGCCACCAGCCAGGATAGTAGCCACCAGCCAGGATAGTAGCCACCAGCCAGGATAGTAGCCACCAGCCAGGATAGTAGCCACCAGCCAGGATAGTAGCACCCAGACACAGGATAGTAGCACCAGCCAGGATAGTAGCCACCAGCCGGATAGTAGCCACAGCCAGGATAGTAGCCACCAGCCAGGATAGTAGCACCAGCCAGGATAGTAGCCACCAGCCAGGATAGTAGCCACAGCCAGGATAGTAGCACCAGCCAGGATAGTAGCCTCCAGCCAGGATAGTAGACCAGCCAGGATAGTAGCCACCAGCCAGGATAGTAGCCACCAGCCAGGATAGTAGCCTCCAGCCAGGATAGTAGCACCAGCCAGGATAGTAGCCACCAGCCAGGATAGTAGCCACCAGCCAGGATAGTAGCCTCCAGCCAGGATAGTAGCCTCCAGCCAGGATAGTAGCCTCCAGCCAGGATAGTAGCCACCAGCCAGGATAGTAGCCTCCAGCCAGGATAGTAGCCTCCAGCCAGGATAGTAGCCCCAGCCAGGATAGTAGCCCCAGCCAGGATAGTAGCCACCAGCCAGGATAGTAGCCTCCAGCCAGGATAGTAGCCACCAGCCAGGATAGTAGCCACCAGCCAGGATAGTAGCCTCCAGCCAGGATAGTAGCCACCAGCCAGGATAGTAGCCACCAGCCAGGATAGTAGCCACCAGCCAGGATAGTAGCCCCAGCCAGGATAGTAGCAACCAGCCTGGATAGTAGC
This sequence comes from Procambarus virginalis, assembly GCA_020271785.1. NCBI lineage: Eukaryota > Metazoa > Arthropoda > Malacostraca > Decapoda > Cambaridae > Procambarus > Procambarus virginalis. Next base: position 4,729 of record WNGS01161662.1, on the reverse strand, counting down.
CACCAGCCAGGATAGTAGCCTCCAGCCAGGATAGTAGCCTCCAGCCAGGATAGTAGCCTCCAGCCAGGATAGTAGCCTCCAGCCAGGATAGTATCCCCCAGCCAGGATAGTAGCCACCAGCCTGGATAGTAGCCTCCAGCCAGGATAGTAGCCTCCAGCCAGGATAGTAGCCACCATCCAGGATAGTAGCCCCCAGCCTGGATAGTAGCCTCCAGCCAGGATAGTAGCCTCCAGCCAGGATAGTAGCCCCCAGCCAGGATAGTAGCCACCAGCCAGGATAGTAGCCCCCAGCCAGGATAGTAGCCCCCAGCCAGGATAGTAGCCACCAGCCTGGATAGTAGCCTCCAGCCAGGATAGTAGCCTCCAGCCAGGATAGTAGCCACCAGCCAGGATAGTATCCCCAGCCAGGATAGTAGCCACCAGCCTGGATAGTAGCCTCCAGCCAGGATAGTAGCCCCCAGCCAGGATAGTAGCCTCCAGCCAGGATAGTAGCCCCCAGCCAGGATAGTAGCCACCAGCCAGGATAGTAGCCCCCAGCCAGGATAGTAGCCCCCAGCCAGGATAGTAGCAACCAGCCTGGATAGTAGCCACCAGCCTGGATAGTAGCCTCCAGCCAGGATAGTAGCCTCCAGCCAGGATAGTAGCAACCAGCCAGGATAGTAGCCACCAGCCTGGATAGTAGCCTCCAGCCAGGATAGTAGCCACCAGCCAGGATAGTAGCCACCAGCCAGGATAGTAGCAACCAGCCAGGATAGTAGCCCCAGCCAGGATAGTAGCCACCAGCCAGGATAGTAGCCCCCAGCCAGGATAGTAGCCCCCAGCCAGGATAGTAGCAACCAGCCTGGATAGTAGCCACCAGCCTGGATAGTAGCCTCCAGCCAGGATAGTAGCCTCCAGCCGGGATAGTAGCAACCAGCCAGGATAGTAGCCACCAGCCTGGATAGTAGCCTCCAGCCAGGATAGTAGCCTCCAGCCAGGATAGTAGCCTCCAGCCAGGATAGTAGCAACCAGCCAGGATAGTAGCCACCAGCCAGGATAGTAGCCTCCAGCCAGGATAGTAGCCTCCAGCCAGGATAGTAGCCTCCAGCCAGGATAGTAGCAACCAGCCAGGATAGTAGCCACCAGCCAGGATAGTAGCCACCAGCCAGGATAGTAGCCACCAGCCAGGATAGTAGCAACCAGCCAGGATAGTAGCCACCAGCCAGGATAGTAGCCACCAGCCAGGATAGTAGCAACCAGCCAGGATAGTAGCCACCAGCCTGGATAGTAGTCACCAGCCAGGATAGTAGCCACCAGCCAGGATAGTAGCCACCAGCCTGGATAGTAGTCACCAGCCAGGATAGTAGTCACCAGCCAGGATAGTAGTCACCAGCCAGGATAGTAGTCACCAGCCAGGATAGTAGCCACCAGCCAGGATAGTAGCCACCAGCCAGGATAGATTAGTGACACACAAGACATCATTTGTGTGTACATCACTTTTGTAAAATTAATATGCCAAAAGTTACTCATTTTATGGCCAAAAAATATATATATAAATTTGGTTTAAACTGTTGTATACTTAATTAGTTATAATTGGGAGGATTTATGCTATAACAATTTATGGTTTGTGTGTGATTCTGTAGTTAGCGAGCTGGTCCTTCAAGCAGGTATACACGAGCGAAAATTTATTAATATTGTTATTTCCTCACAATTCATATTAACATGATACATATCAGTGGGAAAAATCCCTTGGGCTGTGATGTGGGCTCGAATCTGCTATCAAGGGATTGCTAGGCGTATAATGGATTCAGGAAAGGCCGCTAGACTTGCGGTGATATCAGTATATATCATGTTATATGACTTGGCACAAGTCTTGGTGGTCCAGTGGTAGTGTATGCAGCTTAGCAATGCCTTCGTCGTGTGTTCGAGCTGACCTCACAGCCCTAGTGGATTTTCTCATTATTAGGTTTATTATTATTATTATTATTAATAGGTTATAATAACATAATAACAAATGGGCAGAGGTCTTTCACCCTGATGCCTCTGTTCACCTAGCAGTAAATATGTACCTGGCAGTTAGACAGCTGCTACCTGGGGGGGATGTGTAACAAAATGGAGGCCTGGTCGAGGACCGGGCCGCGGGGGACTCTAAGCCCCGAAATCATCTCCAAGATAACCTCAAGATAACCCAGATTTGGTGTCAGTGGATGCCTCAGGAATCCTAGAGGATTCAGTTGAATCGCAGCCGTCATTACCTTTCAGCATATCATGGTCCAGCGGTGTGAGGCGTGTGCTGCCACAGTGACAACCCAGAGTGCTTGTTAGAGCTGCCATCATGACTCCTGTTGACGCTCTCGTTAGTGTTAATATTATTATAATTGTTAAATATTAATTAATAATTGATTGCTGCTGGAAATGACCTGTTGCGGTGGAGTTAACTTGGTGTTAACTTGGTGTTAACTTGATTAACTTGAGCAAGATTTTGTATTTGTTGAAGTCAGTATGTTTGAGTGACCTGGGGCCAGATTCACGAAGCAGTTACGCGGGCACTTACGAACCTGGGGCAAGATTCACGAAGCAGTTACGCGGGCACTTACGAACCTGGGGCAAGATTCATGAAGCAGTTAAGCAAGCACTTCAGCCCGTCCTCCAAACAAAGATCCAAAAGTGATTCCATGCACCCGCCAAACCCCAGCTGTTTATGAATGAAAAGCGGTTTACACACGACTCACAACTGCTGACGTTCGAACACATCCGGAACAAGCGCTTCACTGACGAATTTTGTTCGAACCACAACGCTATAAATGCTTCACCCACGTACTACAAATACAAATAATCGCCAACAGAACCTAAACACCTAACCTAACCTAACCTATGCCTATATATACACAATATGCTAATATATTATAATATTAATTTATACTTGAGAAAATTCCCGTTTTGAATGAACAGCATGTTAACATTTATGAATGCGTCTGTGGGGTTGACCGCTGGATGTAATGGACTTGAGTCGAGGATGGGTTGAGCACTTACGAACCTGGGGCCAGATTCACGAAGCAGTTACGCGAGCATTTACGAACCTGGGGCCAGATTCACGAAGCAGTTACGCAACAACTTACGAACCTGGAGCCAGATTCACGAAGCAGTTACGCAAGCACTTACGAACGTGTACATCTTTCCTCAATCTTTGACAGCTTTGGTTACATTTATTAAACAGTTTACAAGCATGAAAACTTGCCAATCAACTGTTGTTATTGTTATAAACAGCCTCCTGGTGCTTCGGAGCTCATTAACTGTTTAATAATTGTAAACAAAGCCGCCAAAAATTGAGAAATGATGGACAGGTTCGGAAGTGCTTGTTTAAGTGCTTCGTGAATCTGGCTCCAGGTTCGTAAGTGCTTGCGTAACTGCTTCGTGAATCTGGCCCCAGATTACGGCAAAAACATAGTTTTAATACAAGTGACTTGACATCATTTACAATAACACGAAACTGGTTCAGTGATAGACAATGATTGGTTCAGTGATAGACAGAGATTGGATCAGCGATAGCCATGATTATTTCAGTGATAGACAACGATTGGTTTCAGCGATAGACAATGATTGGTTCAGCGATAGACAATGATTGGTTCAGTGAT
>WNGS01161661.1:10151-23734 GCA_020271785.1 Procambarus virginalis | reverse complement strand
GGCTCGGTATTACAAGGTTGACGTTCAAGGCTCGGTAGTACAAGGTTAACGTTCAAGGCTCGGTAGTACAAGGTTGACGTTCAAGGCTCGGTAGTACAAGGTTACGTTTCAAGGCTCGGTAGTACAAGGTTGACGTTCAAGGCTCGGTAGTACAAGGTTAACGTTCAAGGCTCGGTAGTGTAAGGTTGACGTTCAAGGCTCGGTAGTACAAGGTTGACGTTCAAGGCTCGGTAGTACAAGGTTAACGTTCAAGGCAAGGTAGTGCAAGGTTAACGTTCAGGGCTCGGTAGTACAAGGTTAACGTTCAAGGCTCGGTTAGTGCAAGGTTAACGTTCAAGGCTCGGTAGTGCAAGGTTAACGTTCAAGGCTCGGTAGTGCAAGGTTGACGTTCAGGCTCGGTAGTACAAGGTAGTTCAGCAGTAATGACGTTCAAGGGCTCGGTAGTTAAGGTTGACGTTTCAGGGCTCGGTAGTACAAGGGTTGACGTTCAGGGCTCCGAGCCTGAGTAGAGTCAAGGTTGACGTTCAGGCTCGGTCAGTACAAGGTGTGACGTTCAGGCTCGGTAGTACGAAGGTTGACGTTCAAGGCTCGGTAGTAGAAGGTTGCGTTCAAGGCTCGGTAGTCTAAGGTTGACGTTCAAGGCTCGGTAGTACAAGTAGTGGGCATCAGTATGTCCTCCTATCTATTCCCCTCTGTGCTCTCCTATCCTTCGTCCTGTGCTCCTCCTGTTCTGTCCTGTGCTCCTCCTATCTTGTCCGGCATTCCCTCACGTGGTTGATAGTGTCACTGTCCGAACGCTCCCTCACAAGAGACACAGTCACCATAAACGCTTGTTATACATAACCCTGTTATGACACCGGAATTACAGTGTTCCTTCCCTTGACACCCATCCCTTGACACCCATCCCTTGACACCCATCCCTGACACCCATCCCTTGACACCCACCCTTGACACCCATCTTTTGACACCCACCCTCACATCTGAATAGAAGAACCGACGACATTTCGGTCCAACGTGGACCATTAACAATTGTAAAAATGGTCCTGGACTGAACCTTCAACTTTCAACCGGACTGAAACGTCATTGATTCTAAATTGTCCAACCCCTCCTCCTGTTTTGATACAACTTTTGGTAACGCTGTGCACCATCGTGCATATATTGACGTAGTGGACAGTTAGATAGTAGAATTTGGTACTATTCACTGTATAAAGTTTGGGAAAATGAAGCTAAAAGCTAAACTTAAGTGTTCCTAGGCCCAGTATAGCACATATATGTACTATATTAGGCCTAGTATAGCACATATTAGTACTATATTAGACCTAGGATAGCGTGTATTTGGCCTTGGATAGATTAGGTTTTATTTACAACGTAAATACAAAATCTTTTACGGTTTGTCGAAATTCAACGGTACCAAATGCTACTTTCTAATTATCCACTACGTCAATATATGTACGATGGTGCACGTCATTACTACAAGCTCCGTCTGAAGAGGAGAATGATGATGGGTTTGCATGAGTACGAGTGATGAGTATCAACTCATCACGGTATTGTGACTCATCGGCATGGCTTCCCCGGCTTCTCGCTCCCCCACACTTCCTCAACTTTAGAAAATAAATAAAAAAGGTGGAAATGCAATGGCAGCGAAACTCCCAACTCTATTTTTTTTTGCCCTGGTTGGGTCGCCTTTCACGCGGACAGGTTGATACATGGGAGTCGTGTGGGAGGTGTTTGTGGGAGTATGTGGGAGTATGTGGGAGTATGTGTGAGTATGTGGGAGTATGGCGACTGACTCTTATCACCTCTTGATCCACAACTCTCATTCCATTTTCTGTTTTCTTATTCTACGTGTTTTCAGCACACACCCCCCTCCTGTTTTTTCCAGTTTTTTTTTTTTAGTCCTGCATAGCATGTTTTTTTCCAGCGTATGTTCCCATATGGCACATATTTTTTCCTCTAAAATATTCCTGGCTGCTATGCTTTTCCTCCTTTGATTTCGGTGTCGTGTTTTTAACTCTGATTATATATATAAGGGGCGCTATGCCGTTCCCCCTCAGCTCGTCCCTTATTTCCCTGCTCAGTATGTTCTCCCATGAATGTATTCCCCCCCCCTCCCCCCCTGCTGTAATTACCCACCACTAAACTTTCCCCATTGTTCTCCCTTATTCACACTCGAGCAATTAATTTCCCCATCATTTTTTGCATCTCCATTTTTACCCATTTTGTTATACAACACCACTTTTTTTTTTTTGCTTCTTTTAAGTTGCTTGGGCCATTTTTTTTCGCAACTTTTGTTTTTGTCTCGTTTAGAAAATGTTTTCCCACAATGTTATTCTCATGCGCGCCATTTTTAAATGTCTCGCGTCTGCCATAATTGACAACAATTACTCCGTCTTTTTTTTTTTTTTTTTGCTTTTCATGTTATTTTACATTTTTGATTGACGGACTTAATTGACATGTACAGTTGGTGTTGGGTAGATAATACTGAGTGATGCCTGGTCGCCAGAGTGAAGCCCTGGTCGCCAGAGTGATGCCCTGGTCGCCAGAGTGATGCCTGGTCGCCAGAGTGAAGCCCTGGTCGCCAGAGTGATGCCTGGTCGCCAGAGTGAAGCCCTGGTCGCCAGAGTGATGCCTGGTCGCCAGAGTGAAGCCCTGGTCGCCAGAGTGATGCCCTGGTCAGCAGAGTAAAGCCCTGGTCGCCAGAGTGATGCCCTGGTCGTCAGAGTGAAGCCCTGGTCGCCAGAGTGATGCCCTGGTCGCCAGAGTGATGCCCTGGTCGCCAGAGTGATGCCCTGGTCGCCAGAGTGATGCCCTGGTCGCCAGAGTGATGCCCTGGTCGTCAGAGTGATGCCCTGGCCGCCAGAGTGAAGCCCTGGTCAGCAGAGTAAAGCCCTGGTCGCCAGAGTGATGCCCTGGTCGCCAGAGTGATGCCCTGGTCGCCAGAGTGAAGCCCTGGTCAGCAGAGTAAAGCCCTGGTCGCCAGAGTGATGCCCTGGTCGCCAGAGTGATGCCCTGGTCGCCAGAGTGAAGCCCTGGTCAGCAGAGTAAAGCCCTGGTCGCCAGAGTAAAGCCCTGGTCGCCAGAGTGATGCCCTGGTCGCCAGAGTGATGCCCTGGTCGCCAGAGTGATGCCCTGGTCGCCAGAGTGATGCCCTGGTCGCCAGAGTGATGCCCTGGTCGCCAGAGTGAAGCCCTGGTCGCCAGAGTGATGCCCTGGTCGCCAGAGTGATGCCCTGGTCGCCAGAGTGATGCCCTGGTCGCCAGAGTGATGCCCTGGTCGCCAGAGTGAAGCCCTGGTCGCCAGAGTGAATACATATACCCACCCTTATGTATTTAGATCCATTATGAACGTTAAATCTGGCTGTGTAGATGGTTAATATGCTGGCAGCAATACCCCAGATGGCGGCTGGGATAGATTGTGCGTGGAGTATTGGTAAGTTCAGAGGTGGAACCGAAGAGCTGGATCGCAACTTCATAGTCTCCTGAGACTGATGGATGCCTACTACTACTATAGTTAAGGATACACATAGGTGTTCTTGCATGGAATGGCTCCAGCTCTTCGGTTCCACCTCTGAAGCCCCAATCAAGTGCTGTACAGGTTTTCATATCTTTTGGTGCTGTGTCAGATGTGATCTGCCTCCTCTCAGTCAGTACGTTCCACTTGTTTACTGTGACACTGGAAATTGGTCTGTAGTTTATTATGACACGTGATCTTTGCCTTCGTTTATCACTCATGCTAAGAGTATTTTTTATGTGTTGATCATGTCTTGCAGTTTCGTGAGGTTCTGTTCCTTTAGTCTTACCACACATCTCATGCCTCTCAATTCTAGGACTTGTCTAGGACATAAATGTGAAATTTTTTCAGCTTTGATCTGTTTTATCAGCATAAAGGTTCCACTCTGGTTCTGCATTTCCTAGCATTGGTCTGACGTGTGTGGTATGTCACGTGTTGTGTGCAACCCGTCCTCCTAACAGCACGTCGCATTTTGACGTATACTCGACCTAAGGCCAAAAATTGTCGTACTAGAAAATGGTAGCGGTTCGCGAAAGTGACGTACTGTCCCGATTTCTGTTTTGGGTCCTCTTGTAGGTTAGGATAAGGGCACTTTAAAACGACAGTTTCGTGACGTTGGGGAAACCATAGAGAAGGACGGGCCAGAGTGACTATCTGGCTAGAGACTAGTATTATCTCCATGCCTTTCTGGCAGTCCAAAAAATATGGAATCCTCCCTTACTCATAAGTGTCTTGCTTGAGGACTCGCCCGGTCACGTGTGTGTGTGTCTGGGGAGGTTATCTTCTTGAGGTTATCTTGAGATGATTTCGGGGCCTTTTAGTGTCCCCGCGGCCCGGTCCTCGACTAGGCCTCCACCCCCAGGAAGCAGCCCGTGACAGCTGACTAACACCCAGGTACCTATTTTACTGCTAGGTAACAGGGGCATAGGGTGAAAGAAACTCTGCACATTGTTTCTCGCCGGCTCCTGGGATTAAACCCAGGACCACAGACTCACAAGTCCAGTGTGCTGTCCGCTCGGCAGACCGGCTCGCTGTGAGGCAGGATATTTCCCCTCGTGACCTCCTGCTGGTGTGATGGTACCATGACCCCTCGTCTCCAGTTGATGTCCTAGCCTCGTACTCTCTTTTTATAGCACCATGCATGATGGGCAAGGTAAAGGACATTAACTTGTGGTATAGTGCCTCCTCCTCCCTCATTTTTGTGTTTAGTGGCGGTATATTGACTGTCTTCCAACTTTCTGGTATTTCTATTATTTTCAATGACTTGTTATGTGGGTGTGCATATATATATATATATATATATATATATATATATATATATATATATATATATATATATATATATGCGGAAAATCCACAGAGAAAAATGAAAGGAGGTAACGTTTCGACTTTGTTAAAGCCTTTGTCAAACCAGACTGACAAGAGGAAGGGAATTTCTCATTCCCTTCCTCTTGTCAGTCTGGTTTGACAAAGGCTTTAACAAAGTCGAAACGTTACCTCCTTTCATTTGAGATTTCAAATTCCCTTCCTCTTGTCAGTCTGGTTTGACAAAGGCTTTAACAAAGTCGAAACGTTACCTCCTTTCATTTTTCTCTGTGGATTTTCCGCATAAAATGATCAGTGTTTTGTGATCGTCAATTGCATATATATATATATATATATATATATATATATATATATATATATATATATATATATATATATATATATATATATTGGTGTATACTGGCAGCAGGTTTTCTTTTAAACATATCTCAATGAATATGACCGCATATTCTGTATTTACTATCTTCTGATTTAGGGCTTCTATCCCTTTAACTATTTTCTTAGCATCAGGGCTTAGCTGAAAGAGAAGTTCTCCAAAACTCATTTTCGTAATTTCAAGGTGAAGAAAAAGTGAATTACTATAGAATGTATTACACTTATGCAATTTGCACAACGTTTCGAACCTCCATGGTTCATTCTCAAGTGAAAAGAATTTTCAGAACTGGTTGATTTATACCCGCAATGGGTCAGGTGATAAGACAATAAAGGTAAAAACATGGGGGATACATAAGGGATAAATGGGGGATGAAGCACATAAGAATAGTTCATGGTAGGTTGTTCTATTCTTATGTGAATTGCTTCAAGAATTTGTAATCTTCTTGCATCTTGGGTTTTGTCTATTATACAGGTATTTTTGTTCAACATTTCTCTTGTTAGGGTGATGTCATGGACTTGTCTCATGTGATTCCTAGGGGCACCGGATTGAAGATGGCATGTCAAACGCCTCGTCAGCTTGGTCGACGTCATACCTATGTACTTAGATTGAAGGTTACAGCCTTTGTGGGGGCAAGTGTACATGTATACAACGTTTGACTGCTGTAGAGGGTTCTCTGTCGGCTTCGGGCTGTTTTTGATGAGGAGTTCGGAAGTCTTCTTGGTTTTGTAGAATATGATCAGGTCTATTAGAATATGATCAACAGTCAAGCGTTGTATATATGTACACTTGCCCCCCACGAAGGATGTAACCTTCAATCTAAGTACATAGGCATGACGCCGACCAAGCTGACGAGGCGTTTGACATGCCATCTTCAATCCGGTGCCCCTAGGAATCACATGAGACAAGTCCATGACATCACCCTAACAAGAGAAATGTTGAACAAAAATACCTGTATAATAGACAAAACCCAAGAGGCAAGAAGATTACACATTCTTGAAGCAATTCACATAAGAATAGAACAACCTACCATGAACACCCAAATCACGGAACTATTTACTGCTATTTAGCCCCAAGCTTCCTCCCAAGGAGGACAGCTTGGGGCTTCAAGAAGACCTGGATAAGCTGCAGGAATGGTCGAACAAATGGTTGTTAGAGTTTAACTCAAGCATATGTAATGTAATGAAGATAAGTGTAGGAAGCAGGAGACCAGATACAAGGTATCATTTGGGAGATGAAATACTACAAGAGTCAGAGAGAAAGACCTGGGGGTTGATATCACGCCAGACCTGTCCCCTGAAGCTCATATCAAGAGGATAACATCAGCGACATATGTCAGGTTGGCTAACATAAGAACGGCCTTTAGAAACTTGTGTAAGGAATCTTTCAGAACTTTATTATTATTATTAACATCTTTATTGACAAAATTAATTACAATTTTGCCTAATCTGAGGATTTCAATTAAGTTTTATTAAAGTGAGGATAATGCTGGTATTCACTGTCATGCAGGACAGAGGGTCATACACAAGACAATAGGTCTAAACTGGCACATATTATATATCATGGTTACAATCAATGTTTTATTGTATGAATATCTGAAAACAACTTCCTGTTGTGTACTGCCACACAAGGGCAGGGATGGGGTCATAAGTGATGCAGCTTGGAAGTAATTTAAATAAAATTCTTCTTCATTCTTTAAAATGGACAAGCAAATTTTGGATAATTTGTTAGAATGTCATCCAGAACACCTGAGTCACTGAAATAGTTACACAGTTGGTGGTACAAGCGGCCAGGAACTCTAAAATCTTTTACGGTTTCGCATTCAACAATATAGTGTTCTAGTGAATGCATTAGAGGTTTATCACAGAGTTTACAATCTGAATATTCTGGTAGTGGCTCAGCCTCACTAACCTGCCAGATGTGTCTATAGCCAAGGCGAATTCACGCAATGACTACATCACATTGCCTGGTCCGCTTACTATGCTGACCATACAAATACCTATCATTACAAAACTTGTCATAACTTTTAATATTGCAGCTTTCAGGTCTCTGGGCATTTCTTAGTTCTTCTAAATCTGAATTAATTTCTTTGTATACAACGTATGTTAGACCAATCCTGGAGTATGCGGCTCCAGCATGGAATCCATATCTAGTCAAGCATAAGACTAAACTGCAAAAGGTTCAAAGGTTTGCCACCACACTAGTACCCGAACTGAGAAGTATGAGCTACGAGGAGAGACTACGGGAATTAAACCTCACATCACTGGGAGACAGAAGAGTTAGGGGGGACATGATCATCACATACAAGATTCTCAGAGGAATTGATAGGGTAGATAAAGACAGACTATTTAACACAAGGTACACGCACTAGGGGACTCAGGTGAAAATTGAGTGCCCAAATGAGCCATAGAGACGTAAAAAGAATGTTTTCAGTGACAGAGTAGTAGACAAATGGAAGGCATTAGGAAGTGATGTGGTGGAGGCTGACTCCATACACGGCTTCAAGTGTAGATATGATAGAGCCCAGTAGGCTCAGGATCCTGTACATTAGTTAATTAACAGTTGAGAGGCGGGACCAAAGAGCCAGAGCTCAACCCCCGCAAGCACAACTAGGTAAGTACAACTAGAAAAGTACACACACACACACACACACACACACACATACACACACACACACACACACACACACACACACATACACATACACACACACACACACACACACACACACACACACACACACACACACACACACACACACTCACACACACACACACACACACACACACACACGAGATAAGCTGTATTCTAATTATAGTTAGAAAATTAATGTTGCAAATGTTTTTAATGTTGTAAAATTACTACGTGGACCAGTGCAGCCATGCATCAGCCCACGACTGTGAAGAGCATGCCAGTAACTCCCCGCCGGCCCCCCGCCGGCCCCCCTCCCTCCACACACGCAGGCGCCTCCAACACAAACACACACCTTAAAACCTGCCTGGATGTAAATGTCCCCCCTGGCACCACTTGAATAAATATGGTGGCCCTGGTGCCAAGCACGCATACGGCACCATCTTACCTTATCCTCCCCACAGGCCGCCGCTGGCACCCGCAAATCCAGACACATGTTCCCCCTCCACACGCAGCAAATTCCATTGACATGAGCTGCGATCTTTCCTAAGACATAACCAGATCGGGTTTACGTGCCGTAAATTCATGATTTCATTCTATTGATCATTCTATTGATCAATGCTTGTCAAGCCTGGCCTCGGGCCGGGCTTGGGGAGTAGAAGAACTCCCAGAACCCCATCAAGCAGGTATCATTTCATATGAACACGAGTAGGGGAGATAAGAGGATGATTTAGGGCCAGGAATCATCGAGGACTTCCGCGTGCACTTACGAAACCAGTATATCTTTCCTTAGCTATTTATTATCTCCGAAGCTCTGCGATGTTATCTGTAGCAGGAAGAACCTTAGGTTGCCCTCGCTGCGTTCCCAACCTCGTCAACTATTGAATAAAGATTTAAGTCGCCACGATCGAGGAAAGATGTACAGGTTTCGTAAGTGGTCATGCAAATGCTTGATGAATCGTGACTCAAAATCTTATAAAAGAGGCAAAGGGTGTTTCAGGTTTACGGTAATAATCAGAGAAGACACTATGCAGTATTACCAACTCTGGGGACGGATACGAGGACAAGATAAGAGCTGGGATATGGATATGAGGGGTAAGATAAGGGCTGGGATATGGATATCAGGGTAAGATAAGACCTGGGATACTAGGTCAAGATAAGAGCTGGAATGCGAGGACAGAATAAGAGCTGGGATATGAGAATAGGATAAGAGTTTGGATATGAGGACAGGAGAAAAGAGAGGGAGGAGAGGGCGGGGGTATAGGGCGGGGGTATAGGGCGGGGGTATAGGGGAAGATTGGTGTCTAGTTGCAATGTCAACTTGACACACGGTGTGTTTCGCACTTGAGTTTTGGGAAACTGTTACCTGGGTCTAGCCTGGCCACTTGGGAGAGAGAGGTAGGTGATGTGGTAAAGGGTTAGAGACGTGTAATTAAGGGGTTGAAGACAACTTCAGGGAGTTTGAAGCTTGTCTTTGGGCATTGAAAGCTTGCCTTTGGGCATTGAAAGCTTGCCTTTGGGCATCGAAAGCTTGCCTTTGGGCATCGAAAGCTTGCCTTTGGGCATCGAAAGCTTGCCTTTGGCATTGAAAGCTTGCCTTTGGGCATCGAAAGCTTGCCTTTGGGCATTGAAAGCTTGCCTTTGGGCATCGAAAGCTTGCCTTTGGGCATTGAAAGTTGCCTTTGGGCATCGAAAGCTTGTCTTTGGGCATCGAAAGCTTGCCTTTGGGCATTGAAAGCTTGCCTTTGGGCATGAAAGCTTGCCTTTGGGCATCGAAAGCTTGCCTTTGGGCATGAAAGCTTGCCTTTGGGCATCGAAAGCTTGCCTTTGGGCATTGAAAGCTTGCCTTTGGGCATCGAAAGCTTGCCTTTGGGCATCGAAAGCTTGCTTTGGGCATCGAAAGCTTGCCTTTGGGCATAGAAAGCTTGCCTTGGGAAACTTGTCCTCACCGCAGTTGTTTTCCTTGAGGTTACCTTGATGTTACCTTGATGTGACCCTTGAGGTTACCTTGATGTTACCTTGATGTGACCCTTGAGGTTACCTTGATGTTACCTTGATGTGACCCTTGAGGTTACCTTGATGTTACCTTGAGGTGACCCTTGAGGTTACCTTGATGTTACCTTGATGTGACCCTTGAGGTTACCTTGATGTGACCCTTGAGGTTACCTTGATGTGACCCTTGAGGTTACCTTGATGTTACCTTGAGGTTACCCTTGAGGTTACCTTGATGTTACCTTGATGTGACCCTTGAGGTTACCTTGAGGTTACCTTGAGGTTACCTTGAGGTGACCCTTGAGGTTACCTTCGACATTATTCTTGGGGTTAATCTTGTTGTTAACCTCGAGGTTACCCTTGGGGTTCATACTGAGGTTACCCCTTGAGGTGGGGTTACCTTTGAGTTGCCTTTGGGGTTGCTATTACTCTTGGGATTATTCTTAAGGTTTCCCTTGGCGTTACATTAATTTTAACCTTGAGATTACCTTGAGGTAGTTTCGAGGATTAATGTCTCCGCAGTCCAGTCTCTAACCAAATCAGCGGCTTGGGTGTCTGATCAAACAGGCTGTTAGACGCGGCTGCTTGCAGTCTGATGCATAAATCACAGCCTGGTTGATCAGGTATCTTTTAGAGGTGTTTATAAAAATTCTCTTTTTTTTGTTAGTCTTGAACTCCGAGGCTCATGCATAAAACTTAGTTTCAAGTTATAGCTTGAAAACTAAAGCAAGTTAGAGGACAACCTGATTGCAAAGTTGCGTTTTTATCCTTCATTTCAACTTGTGAATTTTGTTCCCTCTAATTGGCGATTTGTTGGAACTTTGAGGTAAAAGTGTGACTCGGAGTAATGTGTGCTGAAGAAGTTAGTCGAAATTTCTTTACTGTGTTAAGATAAGAGAGTTCGAGGTAGGTTGGGTTTAGAAGATAATTCTACATTATGGCCAATGTTAAGAGTGTAAGGCCTACTGATACCAATATTTTGACGATACTTAGTTCACCAACACGCTCAGTACAGCCAACTATGGGGACGGATACCGCGCCAAGATATGGGATACGAGGACAATATAAGAGTTGGGATACGAGGACAATATAAGAGCTGGGATACGTGAACAATATAAGAGCTGGGATACCAGGACAATATAAGAGCTGGGATATGAAGACAAGATAAGAGCTGGGATATGAAGACAAGATAAGAGCTGGGATACGAGGACAAGAGCCGGGATACGAGGGCAAAAAAAAAAATTTTTTTTTTAATACTGCTATATTTAAACTGATTCGCATATTTTGACCAATACATACATTTTGACCAGTATTTATATTTTGACCAATATACCTAAATCTTGACCGATATCAATATTTTTTAAAGATACCCACACTAATGGTTCCATATATATACTACGTATTGTAAATAAATACCAACGTCTGTTGTAGAATATCTATATGCAAGAGAATATCTGTGTTTGGAGGCTATACGCTTGGGACTAGTCTAACACTACTTTTCAAGATGCCACATGGGTAGTAGGGGACTGTCATAGGCAGGTTGGTACTCGGCCTCATTGCCTACCTTGAAGATTAAGATACCTATAGTAGTAGTAGTAGGCATCCATCAGTCTCAGGAGACTATGGAGTTGCGCTCTGGTGTCGGCCTGGCCTGGAGTGGCCTCACCAGGGTCAGGGTAGGTTGATTCGGGGGAGAAAACCAACCTATAGTGACTGGTTTTCGAAACAGTCGTCTTGTTTTCTAGTTTTGCAACAGTTTTTCAACTGTTCATTACAGAACGTTGTTACACCATTGCAGCAATGTAATAATAGTAAAAATAACGTATGTTGCATGTTTTGAGAGAGGGGGGAAGGGGAGAGAGGAAAGAAGAGGAAGAAGGGGGTGAGAGGGGGATAAAGGGAGATTGAAGAGTCGTCGAGGAGGGAGGGAGAGGGAGAGAGAGACCCGGGCAACGCCGGATAGCCCATCTAGAATACTTGATGAACAAAATTGATTCTCGTGATCTCGCGGCTTGTGAAGAGTGAAGCATTAGTCGAGTAAGACCTGTATCCTCACCCTCACAGCTCGGCTATTACTGCAGGAGCCGCTAAATGAACCTTTTAAACCAACTCCGTATTTAACACAGCTTGCCAGTCTTGGAGTGTCTGGGGTCTAGATGCCTGGGGGTCCCCCCAGTCTTGGAGTGTCTGGGGTCTAGATGCCTGGGGTCCCCCAGTCTTGGAGTGTTTGGGGTCTAGATGCTTGGGGTCCCCCAGTCTTGGAGTGTTTGGGGTCTAGATGCCTGGGGTCCCCCAGTCTTGGAGTGTTTGGGGTCTAGATGCCTGGGGTCCCCCAGTCTTGGAGTGTTTGGGGTCTAGATGCCTGGGGTCCCTCAGTCTTGGAGTGTCTGGGGTCTAGATGCCTGGGGTCCCCCAGTCTTGGAGTGTCTGGGGTCTAGATGCCTGGGGTCCCCCCAGTCTTGGAGTGTCTGGGGTCTAGATGCTTGGGGTCCCCCAGTCTTGGAGTGTCTGAAGCCTTGAATTAAACCACTAGTGTGTTTTGTTTTTGTTTTGGGATGATTGGATACGTCTTTGCAGAGTACAAAATATGAAGCAACATATTTAGGGTAATCTATTTAGAACTGAAGCTTAGAGGGGGATACCAGGAGCTGAAGTCTAACCTTCTCAAGGAAAAGGATTGGGAGTGGGTGGGTGGGAGAGGTTGGTGGAGCCCAGGATTGGTTAGAGCAGTTGTACTCAACAAATTATGGTTGCTGGGGGGTTGAACTTCGGCTCTTGGGATCCACCTCTCAACACTCAGTCAACTAATGTTCAGGATCCTTGTGCCTATTGGGCTCTTGTCATATCAGCCCGTTCTCGCCAGCGTCCCCGTCAAGAAACTGTCTTACTAAGGTGCCCTATCCTAACCTTCCAGAGGACCCATGGACAGAAAACTGGACGGCATGTCAATTTCGCAAGCCGCTACCATTTTCTAGTTCGACAGTTTTTGGCCTTAGGCATAATTTAAGGGCCTGACGGCTGAGAGAACAGCGCTTGGGATTCGTAGTCCTAAGGTTCAGGGTTTGATCCCCAGCGGAGGCGGAAACAAATGTGCAGATTTTCTTTCACTCTGATGTCCCTGTTCACCTCGCAGTAAATGGGTACCTGATAGTTGGACAGCTGCTACGGGCTATTTTCTGGGGGATGTGTAACAAAAAGCAGGCCAGGTCGAGGACCGGGCCGCGGGGACGCTAAGCCATCTCAAGATAACTTCACGATAGGTAGAGTTTACGTCAAAAATCCGACGTTCTATTAGGAGGCCGGATTACATGTATACATTTCAAGCTCTGTATTACGTCTGCCTCTACACTACGTAATGCATTCACCGACATGAACACCACATAATAGACCGACACCACCAACATAAACGCCACATAATAGACACCAACATATTGGTACACACATGTAGTAAATGTGTGGGTTTGCCTCCACAATAGGAGCGTGAACCAGGAGCCGTATGTTTGGCTTGTTAAGTGACAATAGATTATCGAATTCAGACTGATTCTCAATTCTGGTGAAGTTCCAAATTTAAAGGTTCAGGGACAGGGTTCATCAGGCATTTACTTAGCCACTTACGAAACCTTTACATCTTTCCTCAATGATAGTGGTCCTGTTTACATTTATTAAGCCGTTATTAGCTCCGAAGCGCTAGGAGGTTGTTTATATAAATAATAACTTTGTGTTGTGAAGATTTCGAAACATTTAAGCACTT
>WNGS01161658.1:8214-26344 GCA_020271785.1 Procambarus virginalis | reverse complement strand
CCTTACCACTATCAACTGCCTCAACTATGCCAGAATAAAAATATAACAAATTTGTTAAACATGAACGGCCATTTATAAAACCATGTTGCGACTCAATTATTAATTTTTGTTTTTCAAGATGAAGACGAATATTATTTGCTATTATAGATTCGAGTAACTTTCCCACAATAGACGTTAGGCTAATTGGTCGATAGTTAGACGCAAGTGATCTATCTCCTTTCTTAAAAACTGGTATCACATTAGCAACTTTCCAAAACTCTGGCACTCTGCCTGACTCTATTGATTTATTAAATATGATTGACAGTGGGTCACAAAGCTCCTCTTTGCATTCTTTCAGCACCCTGGCAAACACTTCATCCGGCCCTGGGGATATGTTTGGTTTGAGTTTTACTATTTGTTTAAGAACATCCTCCCTGGTACCTGCTAAACTCGTCAACTTGTCCTTGTCCCCACCCACATAGACTTGTTCGGCTGAAGGCATATTGTTAAGTTCCTCTTTAGTAAATACAGATACAAAATATTTGTTAAAAATACTACTCATCTCTTCATCACTATCTGTTATTTGACCTGTCTGAGTTTTTAATGGACCTATCCTTTCCCTAGTCTTAGTTCGATGTAACTGAAAAAACCCTTTAGGATTTGTCTTTACTTGCCCTGCTATACGAACTTCATAGTTTCTTTTTGCTTTTCTTATCTCTTTTTAACATTTCTAACGAATTCCTGTTCTAAAGTGACATCCCCATTTTTAATCCTTTTGTACCAAGCTCTCTTTTTACCTAAAAGGTTCTTCAAATTCTTTGTTATCCACTTTGGGTCATTAGTAATCGATCTATTCAATTTGTGTGGTATACTACGTTCCTGTGCTTTGTTTAGAATATTCTTATATAAGTTATATATTGAATCCACATCGAAATCCCCATTTCCATCACCTATTGCTGGGTTCATGTCTCGCTCCAAGACCGGCCCACACCCCATACCCAAGACTTTCCAATCAATTTGACCCCAAAAAATTCTTAGGCTATTAAAATCAGCTTTTCGAAAATCTGGCACTTTAACAGAATTTTCTCCTACAGGTCTATTCCATTCTATGCTAAATCTGACTTCTTTGTGATCACTGTTCCCTAGCTCACTCCCTATTTCGATGTCATTAATTTGTGTTTCCCTGTTAGGTAACACTAAATCTAAAATATTTTTTACCCGTGTTGGTTCCTTAATGTGTTGCGTAAGAAAGCAATCGTCAATTAATTCTAGAAAATCTTCTGCTTCCCTATTCCCTGTTTTGTTCAACCAGTTTATTCCACTAAAATTAAAGTCACCCATGACATAAATACTGTTAGATCTAGATGCCCTAGATATTTCATCCCATAGATGCTTTGCTTCCATTCTGTCTAAATTTGGTGGCCTATATATAACTCCTATTACAATATTATTTGTTTTTTCGTTTAATTCTGTCCAAATAGTTTCTGTGTGTGGCTCAGTTTTGATTCCCTCTTTGAGACTACATTTCAAATTGTCCCTAACGTATATGGCTACTCCACCTCCTCGTCTAATATATCTATCTGTGTGAAATAGTTTAAATCCATTTATTTGATTATTTGATTTAGTAAATTCGATACACAGGATCTTCCAGATCGAAAACCATACTGTCTGTCTGATATTATATAATTTCTCTCCAGGTGTTCTACCCATCTAGATTTAATTATTTTTTCCAATATTTTGACTATTACACTTGTCATTGATACCGGTCTATAATTAAGGGGGTCTTCCCTGCTTCCACTTTTGTAGGTTGGAACTATGTTAGCCTTTTTCCACACATCAGTTACAACTCCTGTAAACAGGGATGCCTGAAAAATCAGTTGAAGAGGAATGCTGAGCTCAGGTGCACATTCTCTCAGAACCCATTGTGAAACTCCATCTGGACCAACTGCTTTGTTCTTATTTAGCTCCTTGAGCATTTTTTTACCTAAATGCTCCTTGAGTATACCATTTTTTTACCTAAATGCTCCTTGAGCATTTTTTCCACTTCGTCTCTGGACACCTCTATGTGCTCTATGTTGTTCTCTGGAATTCTTATTGTATCTGGTTCCCTGAAGATTTCATTTTGAACAAACACACTTTGGAACTTTTCATTTATTGTTTCACACATTTCCTTTTCATTTTCCGTGAATCTATTTCCCATTTTCAACCTCTGAATATTATCCTTTACCTGCAATTTCTTGTTTATGATTTTATAGAATAGACCTGGTTCTGTTTTACATTTGTCTGCAATCCCTTTTTCAAAATTTCTTTCTGCCCCTCTCTTCACTGCTGTGTAGTTGTTTCTCGCAACTTTGTATCGCTGGTATGTTTGGGGGTTTGGCCTCTTCCTGTATTGATTCCATTTTTGTGTCTTTTGGTCTCTGGCCCTCTCGCACTTTCTGTTGAACCAATCCTGTTTCCTAGTTCTGCTTCTCTGTTTTGGTATAAATTTTTTTGTGCCTTTATCATATATTTCACAAAACTTGACATACATCTCATTCACTTCCTTGCCTAGCAACAAGTCTGTCCAATTATACTCACTAAAAATGTTTCTAAGGTGTACCGTAATGTCCTCTCCTAAAGTCAGGTTTTTCAATTGCATCGACCGTCATATTTTCTTCCAGATTATAACGCATTGCATACTTTATTCCCAAAAAGACATGGTCACTTTTACCCAAGGGAGGAAGGTACTGAATGTCAAATATTTCTTCCTCCTTCCTGGTAAATATCAAATCTAGCATGGAGGGAACGTCCCCTTCCCTCATCCTCGTAGCTTGTTTAACATGTTGATACAAGATTGTTTCCAGGATGAGGTCTACAAATTTACAGGTCCAAAAATCTTCTGTTTTAGCTTCATATGCTTCCCAGTCTACGGATTTCAAGTTGAAGTCACCGACTATCAACAGTCGTGAACTATCGCTATCCGCTCTCGCTATGATCTCTCTCATTATTGTTATAAGACCTTGTCGTTTCCTATCTAGCTCCTCCTTTGACCATGTGCTGCTTAGCGGTGGACTATATGCATTTATGATCATTAGTTTATCATCCTCATGGCAGATCTCTAGTGCTATTATGTCAACTTCTTGTGGATTGGCAGTCATTATCTCGTTCACCTTCAGGTGTTCTTTCACCAGCACAGCAACGCCACCGCCTTTCCTGATTTTTCTGTCCCGTCTCCAAATTGAGTAGCCCCTTGGGAATATGACCTCATTTAAAATAACATCTTCAAGTTTTGTCTCCGTGAGTGCAATAATGTCTGGTGTCTGCAGCTGTATTATATCACTTAACTCCAGTATCTTGTGTGTGTGTGTGTGTGTGCGCACATGTGTATACACTGTGTTTGATAATCGTTTTTGACCATTTTGGAATAATTCTGACACCTACTTCAATATTTTTTTCTCTCTTCCTATTTATGCTACAATGCTGAGACTTGGGCCAGCTGAGTCTTTTTTCATGTACAACTCTTCAAAAAAGTTTGATTGAAATCGAACCAGTTTTCATTTATTGCATATTTTGGCCAAATTTGAAGGTAATGCCCCCTAACGTTGACCTCTGCCAGCCTGATAACCCTCCTGCTGCTAGTTTCCTCAACTGTATGAATTCCTGCTTCCTCATACCCTTAATCACTAGACCTACTAGAATCACTTATAGTACTGCCACGGCTCTTGATCACATCTGGACCAACATAACCACTCCACTCACTTCAGGGATAATCATCGATAGCACCACAGACCATTACCCCACATTTCTCCTAACCAACATTAACAAACCACCTCTAGAGACAAGGGAGATAAGCTTTAGGCTGCACAATGAAACTGCTATAGGAAATTTTATAGCTGCTGCTGCTAATATCAACTGGGAATCCGAATTAGGGAACATAGGGGACATCAACCTAGCAGTGCAATCATTTCTTCAAAAAACTCTCAGCCTTTATAACACCCATTGTCCTATGCTAACGAAACAAGTCACAACTAAAAGGCTAAACAATCCTTGGCTCACAAAGGGGATACTTAAATCCATTAATAAAAAACATGACCTTGAGAAGAAGTATAGGTTAGGAATCGTCTCCAAAGAATTTTCAAAGAATTACTCGTCATTGATATCTAAAATAATTAGGAGAGCCAAAATTAAATACCACGAAGATAAATTTTACCACACAAAGGGCAACATTAAGAAAACATGGAGCACAATTTCTCAAATATTGGGATAAAAGAAGATTTTAAATAACAAACCAATACTCCTGTCAAATAATGATGGTCTGCTTTCAGCCTCTGACACTACTCTTGAGTTCAATAGGTTCTTCTCTTCCATTTGGTCATCCCTTGCAAATGATATTCCATCTTCCAGTACTAATATTCAGGACTATCTTACAGGTAACTATCCAGAGACTCTGTATCAAATGCCTACTAATTCCACTGATATTACTGACATAATCCTTTCCCTTAAAACCAAGTCTAGTGCCCTTGAGGAGATACCAACTCCTATTTACAAAAAAGCCTCAAGATTTTTAGCTTCTGCCATTGCATTGCTCTTCAACAAGTCACTTGAACTCCAAACCTTTCCAGATATTCTAAAAAAAAAAGCGAGAGTAACCCCTGTCCACAAATGTGATGATCCCACTGATGTTAACAACTTCAGACCTATATTAATTCTGCCAAACCTGTCAAAAATATTTGAAAAACTAATCTATAAGCAGCTTTACTCTTATCTAGCCAAACTCAACATACTTGCTCTTTTCAATATGGCTTCAGACCCCAAAAAAGCACTAATGATGCACTTATTAGTATGATTAACTTGATATATACAGCACTTGATAAAAATGAGTTCCCTGTTGAGTTATTTGTAGACCTGCGTAAGGCTTTTGACACTGTTAACCACCAAAACCTTCTTCTTAAATTACAACATTATGGAGTCAGAGGTCACTCCCTACAGTACATTAAGTCTTACGTTACTGACAGGCTCCAGTGTGTTTCTGTGAATAATTCAATTTCTCCCACCCTACCATCAACATTAGTGTTCCCCCAGGGCAGCATACTTGGCCCTCTCCTCTTATCCCTCTACATTAATGACCTTCCAAATTTATTTATTTATTTATTTGTTTATATATATACAAGAAGGTACATTGGGATTGTGAGGATACTTAGGATAGTAATTACATTCTTGTAAAGCCACTAGTACGCGCAGCGTTTCGGGCAGGTCCTTAATCTAAGAAAATTTGAAGTAGGTAAATACTTGCAAAATTTATAAAATTGATAAAAGTTACATAGCAAGAAAAATTAAAAGATGAAAGAAAATTGTAGGTATTAAAGCACATAGGAAGCTCAAATTGATTGCAATGACAGCGTGAATGGTAGTTTAACAAAAATAATAGGCACAATACAGCATATGGCTAGCACATAAAAGAAGACAGCAATGAACACAATGATAAAGTTGTTTGGATTAAGTACATAAAGATTGGGAGATTGGGTAACACTAGATACAGATCAAATTTAAAGCTCACTGTAGGAAACTACGAAGATGAAATTAGGTACTTTTTGGTTTTGTTTTTAAATGAGGCAAAAGTTTGACAGCTTTTCAATTCACTAGGGAGTGAGTTCCATAGATTGGTCCCTTAATTTGCATAGAGTGTTTACACAGATTAAGTTTGACCCTGGGGATATCAAGGAGATATTTATTTTTGGTGAGGTGATAATGGGTCCTATTACATCTGTCCAGGGAGAGTTTCAGAGCATGGTTTGCATTTAAGAACAGGGTTTTGTAAATGTAGTTGACACAAGAGAATGTGTGGAGGGAGTTAATATTTAGCAAGTTAAGGGATTTAAACAAGGGAGCTGAGTGTTGTCTGACAGCATAATTTGTTATTATTCTGATATCAGATTTTTGCTGGGTGATGATGGGCTTAAGGTGGTTTGCAGAGGTAGACCCCAAATGCCAAATGCCTCCCAACATCTCAAACCAATTCTATTTGCTGACGACACAACCTTCATTTACTCCAGTCCTGACCCCCTTGCTCTAAATGTCACAGCGAATAGTGAGCTAAATAAAGTCCATCACTGGCTAACTGCCAACAAACTCATCCTCAATATTGACAAAACTTTCTATTTTGTTTGGCAACGAATCCTCAATCAAATAAATCTCAGGATTAACAATATCCAAATTTGTAACAAAGTAGATGGCAAATTCCTTGGCGTTCTCATTGACCGCAAGCTGAATTTCCAGGGACACATTCTAAATATATCAAAAAAAAGTTTCAAAAACTGTTGGCATTCTTTCTATGATCAGATATTATATACCTCGCCCTGCCCTGGTGACACTCTATTATTCTCTCATCTATCCTTATCTCAACTATGGTATTTATGCTTGGGGTTCTACTACCCAAAATCATTTATGTCCTCTAATTACTCAACACAAAGCTGCTATTAGGACAATATCTAACTCTGGCCCCAGACATCACTCGGTACCCCTACTTAAATCTCTGAATATGTTAGATATTAAGTCACTGCACGTTCTCTGATATGTATTAAACATATATAAAACGCTGAACTGTAATGCCAATCCTGACCTCAAAAGCTTCATTGAAGGTTGTAACAGAACCCATGAGCACCACACCAGAAATAAGTACAGTTTTGATATTCCAAGAGTACGACTTAATCAAACTAGAAATGCTCTGCAAATCAAGGGACCCAGAATGTGGAATGACCTTCCCATCCATGTTAAAGACTGTACATCTCTCAACCAGTTTAAGATAAAAACGAAGCACTACCTAATAAACTCCCTGTAACCTACCTTACCCCTCTATTGTCAATCCATGTCTGTTTTTTTAAGTAACGCTGTTTGTCGACCTAATTGTATTTGTGCTGCCTTTTCAGCCATGTTCCCCCTTTTTTGTCTCTATTTTTATTTGTTCTCAACACATTTTATTCTTTTTACTCAATTGGTAAGCTTTAGTCATTATTGTTTTTCATGCCCGAAACGCTTTGCGTAATAGTGGCTTTAGGCATTGTATGTACTATCTCTATCTATAATTCCATCAATCTTTGTAAAATCTCTTGTATGTATGTACCTTACCTAAATAAACATTTATTTATTTATTATTTTATAAGTCGCATTGTCATTTTGTATGACCTCGAGGCTCTGTACGTTAGTAGGCGCAGCCGACGCATATGCTTGGCAACAATAGACTAGTTAGCTGCGAATGTAGGTTATATAGAAACGGAGCAAGATTTTATGGTGTGCTCCCCAGGTGGTGCCAGTGAGGGCTTTAAGTTTGGCGAGTCGGGGTTGTGTCTTCTGTTTAAGGTGTTGAATGTGTACCTTCCAGGTAAGTAAGGGGGAGTCTAAGCGCATGCCAAGGTATTTATGTTCTCGTACATATTGGATGGGAGTGTTGTGTATTGTGAAGGTGGGTGGATGAAGTAGTCTTTTTTTAGTGAAAATCTGATAACAGGTTTTGGTAGTACTAACTTGAAGGCCCCATCGTTGTGTCCAATCTATGAGGTGGTCAAGTGCCGTTTGCATTGTTGAGACTGTATTAGGTAGGACAGTGTCTGAGTAATACAACGTTAAGTCGTCGGCGTAAGCCTAGAGGTGAACAGGATGGGTGTTAGGCAAATCTGCTAAGAATGCAGCGAATAGGGTTGGGCTTAGTATGGAGCCTTGTGGGACACCCGTTTGTATTGGAATGCCATCGGAAAACTCGCCTTGTATAAAGACTTTGGAGGTCCTGTTCGTGAGATAGGACTGTACCTTACCTTGAGGTTACCTTGAGGTGCTTCCGGGGCTTAGCGTCCGCGCGGCCCGGTCGTCGATCAGACCTCCTGGTTGCTGGACTGATCAACCAGGCTGTTGGACGCGGCTGCTCGCAGCCTGACCTATGAGTCACAGCCTGGTTGATCAGGTATCCTTTGGAGGTGCTTATCCAGTTCTCTCTTGAACACTGTGAGGGGTTTGCCAGTTATGCCCCTTATGTATAGCGGAAGCGTGTTCAACAGTCTCGGGCCTCTGATGTTGATAGAGTTCTCTCTCAGAGTACCTGTTGCACCTTTGCTTTTCAACGGGGGGTATTCTGCACATCCTGCCATGTCTTTTGGTCTCATGTGATGTTATTTCTGTGTGCAGGTGTTATAAATTGATAATTCTTGCTATGGGGGGAACTGGTCTATTAAGGGGTAAGGGTAAGTAGAATTCAGAGGTATCCAAAATGGGAGAACTAAAAGGCCCGGCCCCCAAAGTAAATTGTCCACAGTAATAGTAACTTGTTACTAGACCCTGTTAGGCTAGAGGTAGATCGTTGTACTCCCACACAGGAAGAAGGGATACTCTGTTCTAGCTTACTTATTTATTAAACCCCTAACAAACCCCCCATACACAATCACCCAATAACAAATATAATAATAACTTTACCACACGATCTTACGTTAAAAGCGTTGGTCAACATAGGCAGGATACAAGGTTTTACACTGAACACAAGCTAGGGTAAAGCTCTACTATTGAATCACTTGAAGTTAGAGTCAGCTTAGGGTAGGGGAACCATGTGGTCACAATGGGACCCCCGTTAGAATTACTAGTAAGATGAACACTTAAAAACACTTACTACACCCCAGGTATACTACTCTACACATAGAACATGGGTTATCTTGAGGTTATCTTGAGATGATTTTGGGGCTTTTTTAGTGTCCCCGCGGCCCGGTCCTCGACCAGGCCTCCACCCCCAGGAAGCAGCCCATGACAGCTGACTAACACCCAGGTACCTATTTTACTGCTAGGTAACAGGGACATAGGGTGAAAGAAACTCTGCCCATTGTTTCTCGCTGGCGCCTGGGATCGAACCCAGGACCACAGGATCACAAGCCCCGCGTGCTGTCCGCTCGGCCGACCGGCTCCCTATGGAGCCGGGTATGCCAGAATATAACAATAAACAAACACAGTAAACACTTAGCTAGAATAAGACACAGAAATAAAGAATGAAGAGGAAGGGTAGGAAGATCCGGTCCCCACGACGCCAGCTGAGAGAAGACCGCCTCAGAGCAGATCAGCCTCCCGCATTCGTGTGGTGCCGGGAAGAGCCTAATTGATCGTATAGCTATACACATTAAAACATCTTCCCCTATGCCTCGTATTTTACTTTACTCGTTCTAAGGATAGTTAATCTTATAACAATGTTACTTAATCCACAACAAGTTCAAGAGTCTGAATGCTCTTCGAGAAACAAGAATAGTCTTACGTCTGGCAGGGAAAATGCAAACATATGCAGCTCGCGATGCGATCAATACTATGAGGTAGTTATTAAGCTCAAATCTGACCTCTGGTTTCCATCTAAAGAACCCAGGGTCGTAACAGCAGGTTTGGGACCAGCCCCTCTAATAATTTCCACGTGTAAATTATTATGCATCTCTCCCGCCTGCGCTCAAGGGAGTACAGATTTAGGCTCTTTAGTCGGTCCCAATAGTTTAGATGTTTTACTGAGTGGATTCTAGCAGTAAAGGATCTCTGCACGCTCTCCAGGTCAGCAATTTCTCCAGGTTTGAAAGGGGCTGTCATTGTGCAGCAGTACTCCATTCTAGAGAGCACAAGCGTTTTGAAAAGTATCATAGAAGTAACCATAGAAGTAATCTTCCCCGAACGCCTAAACGTGCAAGCTTTGCCAAGAGGCAAGTATGAGGAATGCTATCAAAAGCTCCTTTGATGTCTAGGTAGACAACAAGACAATATTTACTGTTTCTGAGAGAGGTGCGGATTTCATGTTCAAGTCTGAGTATTTGATCAAGCGTGGAGCATTGCGGTCGAAATCCAGCTTGGAGTGACGGTATAATATCATTATACTGCAGGTACCATTGGAGGCGAATATGTACTAGCCTTTCCATGACTTTACTGAGGCATGATAGTAAGGAGATAGGTCTGTATGACGCAGGCTGGGATGGGTCTTTCCCTGGTTTAAGGAAAGAAAGCATAATACTGGTCTGCCATTGTGAGGGAATATTTCCGTGAGTCCAGCGTAGGCTGTAATAGTTTAGAAGAGTGCTATATGCAGTCGATGGAAGATATTTGATGAGTTCATATGGAATTCCATCCTCTCCAGGTGCCTTGCCAATAGGTAGGCGGGTTAAGGCTAATCGTAGCTCGCTTAAGGTGTACATGTTGTAGACGCCGAGCATGGGCAGCGGTATGGCACGGTCAATTTCTTGTCTAAGAGAAAGTTCTTGGGCATGAAGGAATGGTGTTGAGAGGGGTAACTTTTAGGCATTCAGCAAGAACGTTTGCACGCTCCTGAGGCGTTTAACAGAGTGAACCGTTGATCATCAGGGGGAACGAAGGGAACGTTGGGCGACCTTTAATGCTGTTAAATGTAGCCCAGACTTTTGAGTGTGGCGTGGTGGGTGTGAGGCTATCACAGAATGTTGCCCATGATGCTCGCTTTGCTGATAGTATGGTTTATTTGGCCGCTGCTGTGGCCCGCCAGAGATTAACCCAGTTCTGTAGGGAGGGGGTGACATCTTTGTTTTTGGATGACTCGTCGGCGTAAAGCGACTGTTCGTGCTCATTCCGCGTTCCACCACGGTTTAAGTGGTTTGTCGGACCTATATCCTGAAGTTTTCCTGAACATTTGGGTGGCTGCCGAATTTATGGCCGAGGTGATTGTGGACAGTCGCGTGTTAGGGTTTACTTCGTCTGTCTGGGAGACGGACAGCATCAGCCCATTTTTTCTTATCTAGGTTTTTAATGCTCCACTTGGGGAGCGTTAGCGGGTGAGTTGGTGGCTGAAAGTTAGTAAATTTTATAATGAGGGGTCTGTGGTCACTACCAATATCTGGGCCAGTATGAAACTGTAGTTCACGTTGAAAGTGCGCTGAGCCAAAGCAGATGTCAAGTGAGGCTTCATAATTAGTTCTATAGTTAAAGTAAGTTGCAAGGTAGGGCAGCGAAAGAAGAATATATGGTGTGGTGTCTAAGTAGTTGTACAGATCGGTGCCTGCAGTATTTTGGGTACCTCTACTCCTTGTGGGGTGGTTAGCATTGAGATCACCTGTAACAATGATCGGGTGTCGTAGTTGGTTAAGATAAAATTCCAGTTCATTTAAGTTTATTGTGCCACCAGGGTTGTATATACCCAGAAAGGATATGTGTGTACCATTATAAGGTATTAGGCATGCTAGAACTTCTAGTTTACCGTTCACAAAATATGTCAGTGTTACAGGCTTACATGTCATATTTTTTCGTGTTAGAAGGAAAATAGCACCCCGCATGCAGTTGGGTCTGTCCAGTCTCTGCATCTGAAAGTTTTTAAAAAACAGGATTTTGTTTGGGAGTGAGCCAGGATTCGGTGATGAATGCTAAGTCCGGTTTGGATGAGTAGAGGAATTGTTTAAATTTCTGTGAGGGATGATTTAACGCTTTTTGCATTCCAGGTCATGAAGGTTAGGGGAGCCATTTAGGATGTTTGGGTTGTGGATGTGTCTGTTTTCTTTGGTGCGCCAATAGTGGTACGTGTTGGATACCTAGATGTGGATGGGGGCTGTGTCTTACTCTTGGTATTGGTGATAGGGGTTTGTGGCAAGTCAGCCTGGGGAGTGGTTTTGGTGAGGCGCGCTAAGGAGGTAATTAGGAGTTTTTCCATCATCTGATCAAACGATGTGTGTCCAGCAATGGTAGCATTAATTGGGCGGATGTCAGTGTCTGTAGCTGTTGATGGGGTGTCTGTTGGGTCAGAATTAGGGGTGGGTTGTGTTACTTGAGCAAAATATTTTGTTAGAAGTCGGTCCAGGGTCTTTTCTAGTGCATTTTCGATCCGAGTGACAAGCGTTTCAATAAGATCATTTTCGATGCGAGTAACAAGAGTTTCAACTAAATCAGGACTCAGTTGTGCATTTTGTGAGAGATGGTTGGACCCTAGGGTTGCGGGATTGTCGGAGATAGGGATATCCGGTACACGCGAAGGTTGTGGTTGAGTGTGAGGTAGAGGTTGGTGGTGGGCTGAGGAAGGTTGTTTCAAAGCACTGCTGTATAGCAGGTTGGTGGTAGGGGGAACCTTCATTTTCGATGCTGCTGCTACGTAAGAAGGACAGTGTTTAAATGTAATGTCGTGATTGCCACCACAGTTTGAGCAGGTGAGTTTATCCGATGCACAGTTTTGTGTGTAGTGGGAACCGGAGCATTTCCCACATTTAATGCCTTTAGTGCAGCCTTTCTATACAAAGATTGAAAACCTCATCCCAGAGGAAGACGCTGCATACCTTAGGTTAATTAATTTCGCCTGGACTTCTCAAACTAGACCTACAGCTTGGAATAGAGCAGACATAGTGCTGATCCCAAAACCCAAAGATCCAGCTAATCCCAGGCCCATCTCTCTCCAAAGCTGTGCTGCCAAGATGGCTGCACAAGAGCCGAATAGCACTCAACAGACTTTAGTGGAAAATGCCTAAACTGCACTAGGACGTTGTGGTGTCTGGTGTATAGCTGAGATAGTCTTGGTAGTAAGGTTGATGTAAAGTCATTCCTGGTTACTGACTTTAATAATAATAAACGATTACATGACTATGGCTCCCAAGCTTGGCAGGCGTCCTGTGTGCTGTTTTTTCTTCTCTTTAGTCTAGTGGCGTCCAGCCGCCGCACATAGAAAACGGATGGTACCATTTTCTGTGAACATGACATCCCTCCTTTTCTTTAAAAAGAATGAATACAGGATGTCTACCATGCTTGTAGCACAAAGCAAAGTTATTCACACAAAGTAAGTTATTAACATATCAAGAGATATTGCATACATTTAACATTAATTAAACACACAAAGAATTTAAACAATCTTTACCACAAAGGATTTCAATGTTAAAAATACATATGCAATGTTAAACAAACATGAAAGAAACTGTAATACAAAGTTACAAAATATTGAATGAGAGATCTGCATTATTCAAACAATATTAAATTTAGTTCAGTATAACAAGTAAATACTTTGCATTACATAGGAACACAATTAATCATCATATCGTGTAGGGCGTTTAACATGTCGTTTTGGACGAGAGTCCTTAAGTACAAGAATATCCCTCGATGAATTGTTTATCGAGTTATAACTCATTTTTTCTTTTTCTTTTGCACGACTTTGCACTTCATCATTTTCTACACTAGTTGGAATCACTTTGAAATAAGCCATATTACGTGTTATACTATGATCTCTATTACTCGCTGTTACCATAGTTCCTTTTACACTAATCACTTTATATGGTTTTGTATCATACGGCATATCTAACTTTCCCTCTTTTTTCTTTTTAACGAGAACAGTATCTCCAACCTTTATGAATTGTTCCTTTGCACGTTGATCATGAGCAATTTTCATTTTGCCCTTGGCTAGTGCATCCTTCTGAGCGAGACGTTTATCCGTTACCTTGGCTGGCATGACAGGTAGTGCGATTCTCATAGGACGTCCAAATAAAAGTTCGCCAGGCGACTTGCCCAGTGTTCCATGCGGTGTTGCACGGTAGTTCCTGAGAAAAGCATACATAGCTTGTTTCCAGGATCGTCCTTCGGCATGAGCACAGCGTACAGCTTTCATGAGAGGTTGCATGAATCTCTCTACTTCTCCATTTGCTTGAGGATGTAGTGGCATCACACGGCGGTGTTTGAATCCAATATGCTCAGCAAAGTTGACAAAGTCTTGTCCATTAAATGGCGGTCCATTGTCCGTCTTGACAACTTCAGGAATGCCAAAGTTTGAAAAGATTTTGTCGAGTTTCGGGATGACAGCCTTTGCAGATGTGGAAGTGATGATTTCTACTTCTGGATAACGTGAGTGATCATCAATGACTACCATCAAGTACTCTCCAGTTGGTAGCGGTCCACAGAAGTCCATCGATACTTCCATCCATGGTGCAGCAGGTAGTGGTGAAGGTTGTAGAGGTGTTGGTCTTGAAGTATCCACTGCAGCTTGGCAAGGGACACAGGCATCATGCATGTCCTTAGCTTGACGATCAATGCCAGGAAACCACACCTTTTCTCGTAGCAGCTGTTTGGTCCTTACAAGACCTTGGTGTCCTTGATGTGCAAGCTTCAGAGCACGTTGCTGGAGAACAGCTGGAATGACGATACGAGTACCTCGCAGCACGGTGTCGCGTTGTTGCGTAACACTTAATTCTGTCTGGATGCGTTCAAGTGCTTTGAATGCATCTTGGTCAACTCCTGAGGGTGGGATGCGTGGAAACTTTTTCTTAGTCAATGCATCCACTGTTGCTTGCAGAGTTGGGTCCTCTAGGGTTGCAGTACGGATTTCATCAAGAGTGAGAGCCTTAGGGACTGCATCACAGGTTACAGAGTGTACATATTCCTCGGCAACTTGCTGATGCTTGGTGATGGTGAAACTGTTGGCAGGATGTCGACTGATGTAATCAGCGGGATTGCCTGCACCTGGCTTGTATTTCACCGTAAAGTTGTATGGTTGCAGACGAAGAGCCCATCTCTCAATGCGAGCTGGTGGTTTGGACTTTGGATTATTGAAGATGGTCTCCAACGGTTTGTGGTCAGTGACTATCGTGGTAAAGGGTGCACCAAGCAGATACACATTGAAGTGTTCACAGCCCCATACAAGAGCAAGAGCTTCCTTCTCTGTCTGACTGTATCGTTGCTCAACATCTGTGAGAGAACGGCTGGCGTAGGCAATTACTACTCTTGAATCTGGTTGACCAGGTTTGTGTTGGGCTAACACAGCACCTAAACCAACAGGACTAGCATCCACCGTTAACTCAGTGTCCATTGATGGATCAAAGTATGCAGCAGTCGCATTTTCTACTAGTGCATCTTTCACAGCATCAAATGCATTTTGCTCGACATCGCTCCAGTACCATGATGCATTTTTCTTCAGGAGCTCACGTAGAGGCTTCGTAATGGTAGCAAAATCTGGAATGAAGCGAGAACAGTAGTTTGCCATTCCCAGAAAACTATGTACTTCAGTGGATGTTGAAGGAGGTGCAGCATTCTTGATATCTGCAACTTTCTTAGGATCTGGAGACAGACCTTTGTCACTAAGTACATGTCCAAAGAATTCAATTTTATGTTGATTGAACTCACACTTTGCTCGGCTTAGCGTCAAATTCTTTTCTCGTAAGCGTTGCAATGTTGCACGAAGAGCTTTGTCGTGTTCAGCTTGGGTACGGCCATAAACAATGATGTCATCAGACATGTTGTCAGCATTAGGTATATCTTGCAATACCTGGCTGATGATGTGCTGGAATACTTCAGCAGCACTGTTAATACCAAAACTCAGGCGCTTGTACCTATACAGACCTCGATGTGTCGTAAACGTTGTGATGAATCGACTCTCATCATCAAGTTCAAGCTGATGATAGCCCTTGTTTAAATCTAACTTGCTGAATACAGTTGCACCATTCAAGCGGTATATCATATCATCTACAGTGGGTGTAGGATGGCGTTCACGCATTATTGCCTTGTTGGGAACACGCATGTCTACACAAATGCGTATCTCATCTGGATTCTTCGGCTTTGGTGGAGTGACAATTGGGCTTACCCATGGTGTTGGGCCTGTTACCGGTTCAATGATATCTAGTTCTATCAGCCTATCCAGTTCGGCATCGACTTTCTTGCGAGTATGGAATGGTTGTCGGCGATGTGGTTGGGCAACTGGAATTACATCTGGGTTGATATGCAGATGTACCTTGCTATCAGTATAACAACCTATGGATTTAAACCGATCAGAAAATTCAGCAACAATAGCATCAACATTGTTTGCAGATTCCACTGCTACAGCATTAGAAAGCTGAAGTAGCCCCAATTTGGTTGAAGTCTTGTAACTGAGTAAAGACTCCTTTGCATTCCTAACAACATGGAATGTAGTAATGAGCATTGCATTCTTTGACTTAATCTCTGCAGTGAAAGTTCCAATCACTGGTAAGGCTACCTTTGAAGCATAGGCAGTGGCTTTGCCATTATAGTTTTCAAGCTTTGGGAACTGTTTTTTAAATTTTTCATAGTGGCACTCAGCAATGGTGTCAATGTTTGATCCAGTGTCAATGAGAATTTTGAGACAAATGCCAGCAATGTATACTATAGTCTCTGGGTTGTTTGGAAGATCATTCCATTTTGTGATTGATTGTACTCCATAAATATAATCACATTCACTGTCATCTGAGACTGGTTGTAATGAAATGTTGTCTTGTATATTATTAACATTCTTGATTTGAGGTGCAATATTGTGTTTGCCACCTCGACTCCTATGACTTGATCCTCGTACATTGCTTTTATTTATTGATTGTGGTTTCTTTAGTGCGGAACGACACATAGCACCAAAATGATTTAGTTTTCTACACTCATAGCACTTCTTACCTTGTGCAGGACAAACATTATCTTGGTGTGGGTAGTCTCCTCCACAATTGTAACATTTATTATTGACAACCTCTGATGTGAGTCGTTGTGACTGCTTGAGTCTTGTTCCATGACTCCAGTTGTGATGTGGTTCTCGGCTCAATTTAATGTTAGGTTTGGCATGATATCTTCTATGATCATGGTGTACTCCCTGAACCTTACATACTTCATGACTGTTAGTAACAGTGGCAGAACCGTTGTTGGCACTGCACTCCATGACACGAGCATCACGTGCAGCATCTTCCATTCGACGAGCCATATCCAGTATCTTGGTAAGAGAACTTTCATCATCAACAAGTTCTAGAGCTCTTCGACGAAGACGTGTAGATGTGCATGTTTCAATTATTTGCTGTTTGATTTCTTTGTCAACATCAGCAAACTCACAGTGGGCTGCTAAACCCTGCAGACGTGTATGGTATTGATCAACAGTTTCATTAGAGAGTTGTTTTGCTCTCCTGAAATGCATAATTTCCATAGCAGTATTTTGCCTTGGTTTGAAATGCTCAGTTAATTTGGCCTTGGCAGTGTCATAATCTTTGGCACCACCAGTATCTTTCAGTGTATCAAAGATATCACAAACTCTATCACCTGCATAGTGAAGCAGAAAGGCACGCTTTCTTTCAGCACTTTTGATGTCAGAAACTATCAACAAATTTTCAAACCTTTTAAGCCATTTGACCCACCTCTGTGACAGGTTTGTCTGGTCACAGTCAGGATCAAATGCAGGAAACTGAGGTATATTTGCCATTTTTACTGAATAAATTTAAACTTATCACTTAAAATGTTCCTCAGAATATATAACACTTACTGCACTGTATATGTTATTTAAGAATTCACTGTAATTACTTTAATTTTGCAAAGCACACAAGCATTTTAATGCAAAAGTTCACAACAGTGCACAACACAGCAGCAACTGACTTCTTACCTAGCCCTTGTGTACATGTGTTGTTCCTACTCACAGCAACACAGCAGTTGTTAGCAGTTGGTACAGCAATTGGCAGCAGTTGGCAGCAGTAGGCAGCAGTTGGCAGCAGTAGGCAGCAGTTGGCAGCAGTAGGCAGCAGTTGGCAGCAGCAGCAGTAGGCAGCAGTTGGCAGCAGTAGGCAGCAGTAGGCAGCAGTAGGCAGCAGTTGGCAGCAGTTGGCAGTAGCAGTTGGCAGCAGTAGGCAGCAGTTGGCAGCAGTTGGCAGCAGTACAGCGTGGTTCACAGAGATTTGTAGCACGAAGCGTCGTTTCGTAACCAAAACATCGGGTTTTGTACACTGCATCAAAGCGTCGTTTCGTACACAGCGTCGGCAGATTCCTCTCACAGCTCAGCACAGCTTGGGTAGCACACAGCATTGGCCAGCACACAGCAACGGCCAGCACACAGCAACGATCAGCACACAGCAACAGTCAGCACACAGCATGGGGTTGCATACAGCATCGGGTATGGTGCTCACAGACAGCTTCTTCCTCCTCTGGCGAGACAGCATGCTCCTTCCTTGTGTTTTGTTGAACAAAATACCTGCGTTCCCAGTTCATCCTCGTCGCCAGTGTGGTGTCTGTGTATAGCTGAGATAGTCTTGGTAGTAAGGTTGATGTAAAGTCATTCCTGGTTACTGACTTTAATATAATAAACGATTACATGATAGAGTAGCTCCCAAGCTGGCAGGCGTCCTGTGTGCTGTTTTTTACTCTTATCTAGTGGCGTCCAGCCGCCGCACATAGAAAACGGATGGTACCATTTTCTGTGAACATGACAGAATGC
>WNGS01161657.1:36057-59487 GCA_020271785.1 Procambarus virginalis | reverse complement strand
TTCTTCTTCGAGGATGTGGGTCCCTGCAATTGCACCAGAGGTGGTACCCTAATATATATATATATATATATATATATATATATAGATAGATATATAGTATATATGATAGGATATATATAGATATATAGCCTTCCGCACCCAAGGCTATACATTTCCCCTCATATATATATATATATATATAGAGATATATATAGTATAATAGAGATATAGATATATATATATATATATATATATATATATATATATATATATATATATATTTATATATATATATATATATTTATATATATATATATATATATATCTATATATCTATATATATATATATATATATATATATATATAAATGTTCCAACCAGGGCATCGTAGAGAGAATAGAGGGTCTTCTGCCAAACATCCATAAAACTAAACCTGAAGACAGCACACTCCTAGGAGCTCCCCTGGGTTGAAGCCATCGATGAGGTCCTTGATAAGAAAATCGCCGACCTTAAGAGGATGGATGGGAGGATTGAGGATATTGATGCTCATGATGCACTCTACCTCATCACCAGATGCTGTCCTCCCCAGGTTAACCTACTTTCTGAGGTGTTCACCATCTTACAGTAGCCAAAGACTAAGTGAGTATGACCGGTTACTGAAATCAATGCTAGAAAAAGCCCTTAACTCTCTTTTGATGACCTGCAGTGGAAACAAGCCTCTCTTCCCGTAAGACTTGAGGGCCTCGGAGTTCGAACAGCAACGCAAATCGCTGTTCCAGCCTTCCTGTCCTCCTTATCAGCATCCGACGACCTTGTGAAGGAAATTCTACCTGCCCACTTACATCAGCTGGCAGGTGT
Organism: Procambarus virginalis; assembly: GCA_020271785.1. Lineage (NCBI taxonomy): Eukaryota > Metazoa > Arthropoda > Malacostraca > Decapoda > Cambaridae > Procambarus > Procambarus virginalis. Next base: position 58,651 of record WNGS01161657.1, on the reverse strand, counting down.
ACATGATCCCAATTTTACACGCTGTGCCACAGAGTGGGCCTCTCGTGCAGGCCCATCACCTCAACCACCATCCCCAAAAGCCCACAGGCAATCCAGCTGGGATGGCCCCATTGTAGACAAAGTTGCTGCAGAGTGCCTGGGTGCTGCATCAACACAGCACGACATTGCTCGCCTCACAGCAGTAGCAGCCCCTCATGCAGGGGATTTCCTGTTAGCAACCCCAATGTCGGCAACTGGCACGCGTCTCACACCACACGCCCTCCGAATTGCTGTGGCCCTCCGCCTTGCTGCCCCAATCCACACCAGATATAGGTGTATTTGCGGCGAGGTGGTGGCTGACAGGTACGGCCACCATGGCCTACTCTGCCAAAGCACGGGAGGATGGCACTCGAGGCACAGTGAAGTTAACGACATCATCAAGAGGAGCCTCACCACAGCTGGATGCCCAGCCGAGAGAGAGCCTCGTTACCTAACGCCCCGTAACTCTGATGCTCTTATTGGTCGCCCGGATGGTATCACAGTGAACCCTGGAAGAATGGCAAGCAGTTGGTATGGGACTACACGTGCGTATCAACCCTGGCACACCTACATTGACCTCAGTGTTGCACAACCAGGTGGCGCTGCCACCCACAGGGAAGCAGCCAAATCCCGTAAGTATAGAGAACTTGATCACCACTACAATTTTGTCCCCATTGCTTCTGAGACACTCGGCGCCTGGGGTAAAAGTGCTACCAGTTTTTTGAAGGAACTGGGTTCTAGGCTCATTGAAACAACAAGGGACCCTAGAGCTGCCAGCTTTCTTTTCCAGCGCCTCAGCGTGGCGATACAGAGGGGAAATGCGCACTGCATCCAGGGTTCCTGCCCGCCATCTGAGGAGCTGGAGGAACTCGACACCTATGATAACCATCTTTGTAACCTATATGTAAACTCCTTTTTTGTAACACAGTTCAAATAAAGCAAATATATATGTGTACATACAAAAGAATGGGGGTGGTAGGAGAAGAAAATATTAGTGTTCAGTGAGAAACCACAAGGTCTCCTCTGAATACGTTTTATTTTCTTCTCCGAGGCTATGGGTCCCCACATTGGCACCAGAGGTGGTACCCTCACAAACTTTTTATATATATATATATTATATATATATATATATATATATATATATATATATATATATATATATATATATATATATATATATATATCTATATATATATAGATATAAGATATATATATATAGCGGATAGGGATATATATATTTAGATATATATATATATATTTATATATATATATATATAATATATATATTTATATATCTATATATATATATATATATATATATATATATATATATCTATATATATATCGCTTCAGAGTCTTGCCGAAAAAGTGTACCCTGAGTCACAATGTGGTTTCAGAGCAGAAGGTCGACCATTGACATGTTCTCCTTGAGACAGTTTCAAGAAAAGTGCAGGGAGCAGAGAAAAGCCTGTACATCGCTTTCATTGACCTTACAAAGGCCTTCGACCTCGTGAGTAAGGACGGACTCTTCAAGATCTTAGCCAAAATTGGCTGCCACCCCCTACTCAGCATGATAGAATCGTTCCACAAGGACATGAAGGGGACAATCGTGTAAGACGGCTCAACCTCTGAACCATTCAACATCAACAATGGTGTTAAACAGGGGTGTGTTCTTGCTCCAACCTGTTCGGCATCATCTTCGCGATCCTTGCCAAGCATGTCTTTGGAACAACCAGAAGACATCCATCTCCGCACAAGATCTGATGGAAAGCTCTATAATCTATCCAGACTCCGAGCAAGGACAAAAGTACAGATGCGAATCCTCAGGAAGTTCCTCTTCGCCGACGACGCAATAATCACTCCACACACAGCAGAAGGCCTGCAGCAGCTACTCGACCGCGTTGCTCCAGCCTGTTCCGCATTCGGCTGACAATCAGCCTGAAGAAGACACAGGTGATTGGACAAGATGTCAATGAGCTATCCTGAATAAATATAGCAGATTGTGCTGGGGCAGTTCACGAGTTTGTGTACCTGGGCTCCAAAGTCTCAGACACCCTTTCCATGGACACTGAGCTCAACAGGTGCATCGGGAAGGCCGCAACAACACTGTCCAGGCTCACAAAGCGCGTTTGGGAAAATCCCAAATTGACAGTTCACACCAAGGCACAAGTCAACATGGCATGTGTGGTGAGTACACTTCTCTACGGCTCGGGAATCCTGGACCCTGCGGTCTCGTCAGGAGAGACAGCTCAATACCTTTCACATGTGGAACCTGAAAGGCATCCTTGACATCACGTGGAAAGACCACGTCATCACCAACACAGTACTCAAGAGAACAGGAGTACCTTCAATGTTCACTCTCCTGAAGCAGAGACGCATGCGTTGGTTGGGACATGTCACACGCATGGACGATGGCCGCATACCGAAGGACCTCTTGTATGGAGAACTGGAATCAGGAAGGAGACCCACCGGATGACCTCAAGTACGTTTTAAAGATGCCTGTAAACGCAACCTCAAGCGCATGAACATAGAGGTCAACACTTGGGAGGCAGCAACTGCGGACAGATCTGCCTGGGGATGCAAAGTGCAGAAGGGACTCCAGTAGTTCGAGGATGAACTGAAGAGGCAGGCGGAGGATAATAGACTTCAAAGGAGGTCTCGACCACTGTCAGACGCACCCGCTTCGGCGTTTATCTGCGCTCGCTGCAGTCGGGACTGTCATTCTCGGGTTTGCCTTCACAGCCACAGCAGGCTGTGGCTGGGAAGTGCAACCAACTAGATGACTACAACTAGACACCCAGGGCACAATTCCATCACCTCACGGGATTGACGGTTGCCTACTATTAAATAGGTACTTGGAGTTACAGCTGCTTTGGGCTGCTTCGTCTGTGTGCATGCATGCACGCACGCACGCACGTACGTGTGTGTGTATGTGTGTGTGTTTGTGTGTGTACTCGACTATTTTTGCTTGTGGTGCTTCAGCTTTTGCTCTTTGGTCCCGCCTCTCAACTGTCAATCAACTGATGTATAAATTCCTGAGCCTACTGGGCTGTATCATATCTACAATTGAAACTGTGTATGGAGTCATCCTCCACCACATCACTGCCTAATGCATTCTATCTGTTAACTACTGACATTGAAAAGTTCTTTCTAACGTCCCTGTGGCTCGTGTGGGGTACTCAGTTTCCACCTGTCTCCACTTGTTCGTGTACCACCAGTGTTGCATAGTTTATCCTTGTCTAACTGGTCGATTCCCCTGAGGATTTGTAGGTTATGATCATGTCTCTCCTTACTCTTCTGTCTTCCGTAGGTGCATTTCCCGCAGCCTTTCCTCGTAACTCGTGCCTCTTAGTTCTGGATTAGTCTAGTGGCATACCTCTAACTTTTCCAACTTCGTTTTGTGCTTGACAAGGTACGGGCTCCATGCTGGGGCCGCATACTCCAGGATTGATCTTACATATGTGGTATACAAGATTTGAATCATCCTTACACAGGTTCCTGAAGGCTGTTCTGATGTTAGCCAGCCTCGCATATGCAGCAGACGTTATTCTTTTTATGTGGGCTTCAGGAGACAGGTTTGGTGTGATATCAACTCCTAGATCTTTCTCTGTCCGTTTATTAAGTACTTCATCTCGTATTCTGTATCCTGTGTCTGGCCTCCTGTTTCCACTGCCTAGTTTCATTACTTTGCATTTACTCGGGTTGAACTTCAATAGCTATTTGTTGGACCATCACTGTCTAGTCATCCTGTAGCCTCCTACTATCATCCTCTGTTTCAATCCTCCTCATAATTTTTGCATCATCAGCAAACATTGAGGAAACGAGTCTATACTCTCTGGGAGAAATTGTGGGTGTGTGTGTGTGTGTGTGTGTGTGTGTGTGTGTGTTTGTGTGTGTGTGTGTGTGTGTGGTGTGTGTGTACTCACCTAGTTGTACTCACCTAGTTGTGCTTGCGGGGGTTGAGCTCTGGCTCTTTGGTCCCGCCTCTCAACCGTCAATCAACAGGTGTACAGTTTCCTGAGCCTATTGGGCTCTATCATATCTACACTTGAAACTGTGTATGGAGTCAGCCTCCACCACATCGCTTCCTAATGCATTCCATTTGTCAACCACTCTGACACTAAAAAAGTTCTTTCTAATATCTCTGTGGCTCATTTGGGCACTCAGTTTCCACCTGTGTCCCCTAGTGCGTGTGCCCCTTGTGTTAAACAGCCTGTCTTTATCAACCCTGTCGATTCCCCTGAGAATCTTGAATGTGGTGATCATGTCCCCCCTAACTCTTCTGTCTTCCAACGAAGTGAGGTTTAATTCCTGCAGTCGCTCCTCGTAGCTCATACCTCTCAGCTCGGGTACTAGTCTGGTGGCAAACCTTTGAACCTTTTCCAGTTTAGTCTTATGCTTGACTAGATAGGGACTCCATGCTGGAGCCGCATACTCCAGGATTGGTCTGACATATGTGGTATATAATGTTCTGAAAGATTCCTTACACAAGTTTCTAAAGGCCGTTCTTATGTTAGCCAACCTGGCATATGCTGCTGATGTTATCCTCTTGATATGAGCTTCAGGGACAGGTCTGGCGTGATATCAACCCCCAGGTCTTTCTCTCTGACTCTTGAAGTATTTCATCTCCCAAATGATACCTTGTATCTGGTCTCCTGCTTCCTACCCCTATCTTCATTACATTACATTTGCTTGGGTTAAACTCTAACAGCCATTTGTTCGACCATTCCTGCAGCTTGTCCAGGTCTTCTTGAAGTCTCAAGCTGTCCTCCTCTGTCTTAATCCTTCTCATAATTTTGGCGTCGTCAGCAAACATTGAGAGGAATGAGTCTATACCCTCTGGGAGATCATTTACGTATATCAGAAACAGGATAGGTCCAAGTACAGAGCCCTGTGGGACTCCACTGGTGACTTCACGCCAGTCTGAGGTCTCACCCCTCACTGTAACTCTCTGCTTCCTATTGCTTAGGTACTCCCTTATCCACTGGAGCGCCCTACCTGTTACTCCTGCCTGTTTCTCCAGCTTATGCATCAACCTTTTATGGGTACTGTGTCAAAGGCTTTCCGACAGTCCAAAAAAATGCAGTCCGCCCACCCTTCTCTTTCTTGCTTAATTCTTGTCACCTGATCGTAGAATTCTATCAAGCCTGTAAGGCAAGATTTACCCTCCCTGAACCCATGTTGATGGGTTGTCACGAAGTCTCTTCTCTCCAGATGTGTTACTAGGTTTTTTCTCACAATCTTCTCCATCACCTTGCATGGTATACAAGTTAAGGACACTGGCCTGTAGTTCAGTGCCTCTTGTCTGTCACCCTTTTGTATATTGGTACTACATTAGCAGTCTTCCATATTTCTGGTAGGTCCCCCGTTTCCAGTGACTTACTATACACTATGGAGAGTGGTAAGCAAAGTGCTCCTGCACACTCTTTCAATACCCATGGCGAGATTCCATCCGGCCCAACAGCTTTTCTCACATCCAGCTCCAATAGGTGCTTTTTGACCTCATCTCTTGTAATTTCGAACCTATCCAAGGTCACCTGGTTTGTTGCCACCTCTCCCAGCGCCGTGATATCTCCCTGTTCTATTGTAAAGACCTCCTGGAACCTTTTGTTGAGTTCTTCACACACCTCTTTGTCATTCTCTGTGTACCTGTCCTCGCCCACCCGTGTGTGTGTGTGTGTGTGTGTGTGTGTGTGAGAAAATTAGGGTGAAGGACTTACCCGTAATCTATGCACGCTTATGGCTGTACAAGAATGTAATTTTTTATATATATATAAAAGTTACTCCATTTGAAGTGTGTGTGTGTGAAATTTGAAACGTCTTTCGTCTGGAAAAACTAATTATTTGACTTTCCTCCAAAGCCATTTTCTTGTTTGCCACTCATTATGTAGCGTTCTGTGCCTTTCACGTGAAAGTATGGGGCAGTTGAGGTCAATGCATTTTCTTTCATCTAGTGAAATTTCGCACATGCCAGGATGGAGAAAAGATTAAATATTGATCCAAAGCAACATTTTCATTGCCTTAGTATATTTAACAAAAACTGGGATTATAGTAGCTGCTTTCTAATCCTTTTCTATTTCCAGAAAATCTGTCAGCAAATGCCCTTTACATGTTTGTACTTGTATAGATACATTTAAAGTTGTATGCATTAGTTAATTTGTTAAAAACATACTTAAAAGGCCTTTCTGTTGCAGGTATGTGAGGAGCTGCAGGTGTGTACTCGCCTAGTTGTGCTTGCAGTGGTTGAGCTTTGGATCTTTGGTCCCGCCTCTCTACTGTCAATCCACTTTTGTGCAGATTATGAAGTTTATTGGACTTTCATCAAATCTACATTTGAAACTGTGCATGGAGTATCAGTAGGTCCCGATATAAATATCGTTACCCCCCGATTGATGAAGATGAAGATCAAGCCATCCAAAGGTGGCACGGGCATGAATAGCCCGTAATTGGTGACCCTTTTGAGCCATTACCAATATCAATAGATGATACTGGAGATCTGTGGGGGCGCAACTGCACCCTGCGTGACGGGAGATGTCTCCCGGACCAAATGGTGACCAAATGGTCGTTACCCCCCGATAATATATATATATATATATATATATATATATATATTATATATATATATAATATTATATATATATATATATATATATATATAGTCGTACCTAGTAGCCAGAACGCACTTCTCAGCCTACTATGCAAGGCCCGATTTGCCTAATAAGCCAAGTTTTCATGAATTAGTTGGTTTTCGACTACCTAACCTAACTTTTCGGCTACCTAACCTAACCTATAAAGATAGGTTAGGTTAGGTAGGGTCGGTTAGGTTCGGTCATATAAGTACGTTAATTTTAACGGCAATAAATAAACATTGACCTCATACATAATGAAATGGGTAGCTTTATCATTCATAAGAAAAAAATTAGAGAAAATATATTCATTCATGAAAACTTGGCTTATTAGGCAAATCGGGCCTTGCATAGTAGGCTGAGAAGTGCGTTCTGGCTACTAGGTACGACATATATATATATATATATATGTATGTATATATATATATATATATAATATATATATATATATATATATATATATATATATATATATATATATAATATATATATATATATATATATTTAACCTAGAAGGGGTACCACCTCTTTTTTTTAACCTAGAAGGGGTACCTTCAGGGCATATAGTTTATATGCCTTGAAGGAGGCAATAAACTATACAATTGAGAATAATTTACATATCATTCATGCAGACTAAATCTTCGCTCCAGGCATTGTTATCCAGTCAGCACAGAGATAATATACAACTCCTCACAGAAATTCAACATATAGGAAAAGAAGCCCATAATCGAGGACTGTCAATCACCCTAAATTGGATACCAAGTCACATTGGCATAGATGGTAATGAAAAGGCAGACTCACTAGCAAAAACTGCCACTGCTCTACCTGTTGTACAAGTTCAAATACCTCCAAGTTTCTCACAGATAAAGGAGCAAATCAAGAAGAAAATATTCCCAACTATCAAAGGTCGCCACAGAGCCAAAGTAGCGGAAGGAAGATCCACTGCGATATGGTACGAACAAGCCACTGGTTACTTCTCTTTCAAGCCTGGCAAAAAGATATCCAGAGACATTGCAGTAGCCATACACAGACTCAGACTTGGTTACAAGTGCTGCTGGGAGGTAATGAACCCAATAGTTAAAGAGTGTCACATATGTGAAACTGAAGCAGAGGCGCCACTGTTGCACTACTTACTGGAATGTGAAGCTACTGAACCCCTGCGCATCAAACTCAATATTAATCCAACGACAGCAGCTGCATTAGATGCACATTCCACCGCGACTACAATGATTAGAAAAGCTGTTGAGGAATGGGACTCATTAGTGAGCATTCTGCATCTACATCCACCACCAAGATAATGTTAATAAAACAAGATTAAAACCAGTGCACTAAAACAGAAGCGATAAATAAGCAGGGAAAAAGGAGAAATCCCTTCCTCCATTTTAAACTTAGACCCAAATATCACAGGAAAAAGGTTATCATGTATAACCAAACTCAATTACGGGCTCACCATAGCCCGTGCTACATGGACACTTCGTCCTGAGTAGCTAAATCTTTAACAACAACAACCCTGGAGAGCCAGTCTCTCCCTTAATGTTCTTGGAACACCTTAGTGTGTCTCACTTGTCTGACTTCAGCCAACACCGTGTGTCTGATGCTGTGTTGGTATGGTAGCTGTCTTCAGTACACCAGTATATCTTTTTGCTTTGTATTAGTTAAACTTTCATTTACTTATTTGATTTGCTATATAATAACAGCCAAGTATTGTCATGTCATTTTTGTTCCTTACTATTTCAGTAAATTGTTTAATTATTTATTTGACTTTAATTTGTTTCCACCTGCGACTTACACACTGCAAGGCCAATAGCAGCATTTTTTTTATTTGTGAGGGAGAGCCATACCATCTTGCTTCAGTATAACTGCGATACCACAACCCGTTACAATATGCATTAGTCAACTAAGGTTGCAGAGGGAACAGGCGAAATAATGGCAGACCATTATCGCTGAAGGAACGTCAAACAGAAATCATTCCGACTTTCAATGTGGTTTACTATTATCTACATGTTGGTAATTTATGATTCAATAAAAAAATTCATTTTGTTATGAGCGATGTTATAGTTATTCAGAATGGCGACCAACAGACGGTATTGAGTGGGTGATGTTGAGAATAGCGGTGTGAACATTAGTTGATGCGAGGAATGCACTTGGTGTAGACGAGTTCCCAGAACGTAAATAATAGTTTCACTAAGCACTTTCTTGTTTAACATAAGTCTGTGGTCATTTACGCAGCTGGACCCTAGACAGCCTGCTACTGTGTAAAGTTTGTGTCAAGAGTTATGTAATGTATGTAATTATGTAATTCCGCCCCCCTCATTCCATCTCAAAGAATTTAGTCATACAGGAACACATGGTATGTAGTGTCACTTTTGAAACATACTGCAGTATTCCATTCACCTGGGCTCTACGAAACTCGAACCGTGGACCACACGCATATGAGGCCGAAGTTCTATCGACTGGGTTATGAGTAGTCATAATAAGAAAAGTTTACTTTTAAATTTCGCTGTTAAGTTTACTCATACCCCAGTTGAAAAGAGCTTCGACCTCATATGCGTGGAATCCACGGTTCGAAACTCCTGGAGCCCAGGTGAATGGAATGCTTATTTCCACGGAAGTGTGGATGACAATTTATACTGAGGTACATCTACATTTTAGTTACCCCAAGAGTTTATATAAGGTTACAAAGTTTGTGTTACATGGTTTTATCTTTATCCATGTGAGGGGACTCTTTTTGTTTCTTAACACTTGTAGGTACATCTGCATTTGTGCAGCTACCCTAGACTATACGAAGGTATGTACAGTGTGTCAGAAAGTTAGCTACGTCATGTTAATATCCCCATCACACAGGATGGTTAGTAATACAGAAGCATGTGATCAGTAGTCTGCACTTGCAAACTCTGGGTGCTAGTGGACCCCCCCCCCCAAGGTCACCCGACAAGGGTGCATTATGAAGATATCATCCTGACCAGTCTCCGTGGTGCAGTGGTAAGACACTCGCCTGGCGTTCCGCGAGCGCTTTGTCATTGGTTCGTATCCTGGCCGGGGAAGATTTACTGGGCACAAATCCTTAACTGTAGCCTCTGTTTAACTCAACAGTAAAATGAGTACTTGGTTGTAAAAACGATTCTTCGCGGCGGGGATCGTATTCCAGGGACCTGCCCGAAACGCTACATAATTGTGGCTGTACAAGAATGTAACAACTATATATATATATATATATATAGAAAAAGAAAAAACACGAGTGAATAAGGTAGCGGTGATACTGAAAGTCCCCATCTTCCAGGATGGTTAGTCGTACTGGGCCATATGATCAGTAGCCTACATTGGCAATTTTTGGGTGCATTATGAGGATATTCTCAAGAACACGAGAGGGAATAAATAATTTGCCAAGCTCCAAGTAAGCAATTCTTCGTGCCAACAGGTGAGGGAAAATTCCTAAAACGCGTGACACTCAAAGGAGATCTAAACCCCCAATTCTACTATCTCGTCTCAACATGACACTCCCACAAGGAGAAAACTAGATAAAGATATAACCCTTCACGAGAGTATTCACATGAGTGATCAGTATATCACTATAGCGTGATATACTGAACCCTCATCACGGCCCTTGTGGACTTTTTCATCCTATACCACTTTTCTACCTATTCTACTTCTCATCGCTGAAGCTGTATTATAAACTATTAATAAACCACTTAAAACAAACTAAAATTAAATCATTATATCGAAAAATACTTGATGAATCTTGGATATCTTGAATATACTTGATAAATCTTGGAAAGTATGGAGTCAAGTATTTAGAGAGATCAGTAAATTAGTACGCTTAGATTTGTAACCGATTATGTGGGGGGGGGGATAATTTATTATTAATGTAATATATTTTTGGTGGCAATTATGTAATTTATTCAAGGAGATAGGAAGGCTCGGTAGCACCATCCACCTCGCTGGATATTTAACAGGCCCTAAACATCACAAATATAAATACGAAAAGAAAATCACACAGATGAGCGTTATCAAAGGTATGAGATTCGCCAAGTATTCTATCGAGGGACATTATGAATGCATGTCATACATTCGTTCTGAAATTGACATTCTACAAGGTGAATGATTAAGTGGGACAATGCAGTTTGGACAAAAAGAAGCATGGAGGTTCCATTATACGTCTGTGAGTAAAGCGCTAAGAGTTTGTCGTCTTTGTGCAGATTTTTGCATATATCAATATTGGGTATGTTGCTGCATACTCCAGTCAGTTCCGAGCCTCTGAAGGCATCTTTATGGTGGCCATAGTGCTGACATATGTAAGAGCGCATGGGATCTGGATTGAATATCCTTAGCCTGTAAACGATTACCCGCAAATCTTATAGCAAGGAAGGTAAAGTAAGGAAAAGAGCAGAGGTCTTCGTCGAATGGTACAGTGAAAGAGCTCGAGGGAGAGGCAGATCACAGACCGGAAATAGTAGTGTTGGGAGGGGGGTGGGGTTGTGAATGTAGTCCTGTCAGTTTCATCAACTCGCCACAAAGGGAAATAGGAAATTAGATAAGTGTCTTACGAGGACAGAGAAATTGTCATTTTATAGAACATGTCAAGTCTATAAAGAGCAGACAGGAAAGGGTGAATGTCAACACGAGTTGGCTAGCCAGAATTTAATAGAGAACTTTGAGAGGACGAAAGGCTCTAGAGGGCGTCCACGGGTATTTTTGCCGTCACCCCATGTCATGTTGATGGCTAAAACCACCCAAATGAAGTCGAACACCACAGGCTCATGTAACGCCTCAGACCAGTAGAGTTAAGAGTCCCAGCTGGAAGGGAAGAGAATAGAATAACTGCGGAAATAACCAGGACTAGCACAAAACTTCGGCTCCTGTGGACACAAAGCTGTGAAAACTGAGATCACAAGTCGTCTTGGAAGTCAGGACATTCAACAAGGATATGCACAACTGCAAGAGGGATAATGTAGTTCGTACAATAAGCAGCAGGGCTGCGCTCCATTAAGGAGTTAAACGTGTAGGCCATTACGTAACCTTGCCAGAGCCGTTTCCCCACAGCCGTTTCCCCACAGCTGGTTTCGGTGGTAGGCCATGGGGCAACCCGTCCTCGCAAATTCGTATAGTCAATATTGACTTATTAAATATGTGCATAGGTGACATACTTAACATAATAGTTTCCCTTGAAAAGCTTCATAGAAAACACCGACCTTACCTAACCTACTTAGTATGTTAAGATAAGCATCTTATTGCTTCGTAATTACAATTATTACCTAACCTATACCTATAATAGGTTAAGTAACAATTGTAATTACGAAGCTATAAGATACTTATTTTAACATACTAAGTAGGTTAGGTAAGGTTGGTGTTTTCTATGAAGCTTTTCAAGGGAAACTATTATGTTAAGTATGTCACCTATGCACATATTTAATAAGTCAATATTGACTATACGAATTTGCGAGGACGGGTTGCAATTTTCATATCTGCTGTTAGCCAAGCTGTTTTGCTTTGGTTGTTGGACCATTTGCTGCGGCCCGGCGGCTTCATGGCGGCATTCTTCAGTATCCTCATAACTGAAGCCACGTCTTGTAAATTTATCTCTTGAAGCATTGGGATTATCACGAGTATGTTTCACATATGGACGCTTTTGAGTGAGTCAAGCGGAAAATTCGAAGGATTTGTTTCCTTGGCTTTCTTGAAGTGCCTGCTTAAGATCCGTAAGTTCCCTTAAATGGTAGGCGAGTCTTTTTGGAAAAGTTCATTCCTTATATCATGCTTACTCATTTTCCGAACTATCACAATATTCTTTCTCTTGCAAACGCCTTGCAAGGGTTTCATCTTCGCGAATAATACTGTCAAGAACCTTTGCTCCATGTTTGAATCTACCGTCAAGAGTATGAGCCCAGTATTTGTGAATAATATGGCAAACTTCCAGAGAAGTACAACACTCTTGTCCTCTGTCAACTCTCCACTTCTCTCCCGAGAGCCAGCAGGACCAAACATTCTAGTGAGTTGAGTTGCAAACAAGGGGTCCATCACTAGTTATGTACTGGGCTCCATTTACTTCAACATTGCTGGAACTGCCTGCACTCGACTTTGCTTTTGCTTGATACATGCTTGTGTCCCTGTAGGTCACCAATGGCATGCTCAATATTTACATCTTTCATATGTTTCATCTCATATGGATGCTTTTGAGTGAGAAAAGCGGAAAATTGCATATACTTTCATGTGAAAGCTGCCCATACTTTCACGTGAAAGGCACGGAACGCTACATAAAGAACGACAAGCAAGATAATGAATTTGGAGGAGTCTCAATTATTTAAACCAAGCTGACAGATTTCAAAAGGGGGAACATAGAGAATGGATGGAACAGGATGCCAGATGGATGAAACTTGATGCCAGACCCACTTGCATACCAGAATCAGATGCAATTACACACCAAAAAAAGAACTACAACTACGACAGGCAACTGTCATTCATCAATCAGCACTGGGCCGAACAAACTCTGTTCACGCATAATGGACCTGCTAAGTGTCCATCAAACTTTCCCAAATAGAGTAACCTCATTCATCCTTGCCATCATACAGACTATAAAAAAGAACAAAAAACAAAGTACAATTCAGAAATGGCCGCCTCACTGAGTCAAATGCAGTATTTGGAGCTTTCACAGAAACCCGTGCAGGGAAATTCTTGGAAAGTGAGATCTGGATACCAGGATATAATCTATATAGGTGTGATAGGATAATTAGGTCACATGGAGGAGTGGGTCTGTATATTAGGGAAGACCTTGTATGCTCGAAAAAGGCGGGCAGACCTCGCATCGACACCACCAAGACTCACAACCATGACAAGGTGTAAGACTTTGCACGCGTGCTCGAGGAAGCTCTCCCTGGCCCAGCCGGGGTCACTGCCTGTAAAAGATGAACGGTTTGGCTGTTACAGTGGCCTGTCAGGCTTCGGTTATGCTCTGTATTTCGGCTTTCCTTGAAGAGCAGTCCGGTGAGACGATGGTGTGGGCGTCTCCACATAGGGGACAACGTTGCAATACAGCTTGACAGTTCGTGTAGTGAGAAGCAGGCAGAGGAAGAGGCTTCAGAGGTAGTCTCGACCACTGACCGACGCAACCGTTTCAGCGTTTATCTGCACTCACTGCGGTTGTGATGCCGTTCATGGGTTGGACTTAACACCCACAGCAGACACCCAGGGCACATTTCAATAATCCCACGGGACTGATGAATATCTACTACTTGGTTTCGTGCAAAGATACTGCATCTCTGACCTGGCTGTTGCATTTCTGGACGCATTGGTAACACCTGAAGCATTGACATAGGCGGCAGTATTGTTCCCTGGAGATATGATTGGGTGTGCAGGTCACGCCAAAACATTTGAGGCCGTTGTCAGCCGCGAGAGTGGCCTCTGCTGGAGACTTGTGGGTGGGTCTCAGGTTTCCATTCTGCTGGATGAGATTTCCTGAAACGGTAGTCAGTGACCGGTTCTGAAGGGTGATTCTGTGGATGGTATAGACTATCATTCTTCCCGCGATAAGAGCGCTCACTCGGTAGACGAATGTGCTTCTTACCGCCTCATAGTGGTGGTGTGGTACGAGAATCAGGTTTTCTGGCTCTAATGCTGCGATTGTTGTGGGATTGAACAGGCCTTGGAGGGTAACAGCACTGCTGAACATAATCTGGAGTCCCTTTTCCTCCATGATGACGTCGATGGAAACAACATCAGAATTCGCTGTCAAGAGGGCCAGAATTTCGGCCATGGTGTAGGTTCCTCGGAACCGAACCTTGATTAGGCGGAGCATGGTGATGTTTAACTGGCACTAGGAGTGAAGAAAGAGTCCCCTTCATCGGGTCAATGCCGATGGAAGAAAGCTTTCAATCTGGATAGTGCTCTGATCGCCAATTCACATCAATGACGAAGGCCTTCCGTCTTTTCCCGGTATAAAACGCCAGGATGGGAATAGGGCTGACATTCTAAGAGTGAAGTGCTTAGAGAGAAATTAAATATAACTGATCCCCCCCCCCACCCTGCCACCCTATGTCGTTGCCTAACTTTACTGTGGTCAGGTAAAGATCGACGAATCACGAGCCAGCCTTCATAGCTAAGTAGGTAGTTACAATTTGTAACTAGAATATATAAATATGGGTCTAGTTTGTACAGGTAAATGCTAACATAAAAAAATTGGGACATTGGTTAATTTGGGCTGACTTAATCAAATTGCGTTCATCATCACTTAGCAATATGTTTTGAATCTCTCCAATTAATATTATGATTATATAAACTGGCATGTATCTTATCTTGAGGCTTGAGATGATTTCGGGGCTTAGCGTCCTCGACCAGGCCTCCTTTTTTGTTACACATCCCCAGGAATCAGCCCGTGGCAGCTGTCTAACTCCCAGGTACCTATATCACTGCTAGGTGAACAGGTGCATCTGGGCGAAAGAAACTCTTGCCATTTGTTTCCGCCTCCACCGGGGGATCGAACCCGGAACCTCAGGACTGCGAATCCGAAGCGCTGTTCATCCAGCTGTCTGGCTTCCTTACATCCACTTACTCATGAGTCATTTATCAGCGTACAAATTCTTCACATACTGTCAATGTCTCACTCCATTTTACTATTTTAAGTACATTCACATTTCTTGTTCTATATTTCTCATAGACTTCACAAGCCACTCATAAAACCTTAAAATTACTATACACTCGCATATTTTCCTCAGAGATACTATTGCTAACTATAGTCCCTTGCACAAGATGGCAAGAGAGGCAGCCAAAAAACAAACTCTCATAGCTGATGGAACAAGTTCCAGTTGAGTGAGTAAGGGGGTGTAAGAAACCACCCCCGTCGATAACCTATTTGACCAAGTTATATGGATATAACAAATCCATGGGGATTAATACATGAAGCCCCACTTCTGGGGAAGAGAGATGGTATCTATAAATCATCATCAATTAACATGTGGTCAAAATAATTCTTAGTATACAACAGAACAACTGCCGGCCAAGCAATATTAATATGAAATATTGTTGCATCTTTGGTGAAGCAACCTTTGCTTTGGTCACAGACAATAAAACAGCTTCAAATGTCTGAAGCAATTCCCACTGAGTAAAACAATCTTCCTAACGTCTACTGGGAAGAATGGAAGTAGAGCGATAAGGAGATGGCTGAGGAGTCTTGCTGGGTGTCGGTGGAGGTGGTCTTGTGACTAGAATCTGGATGATGCGGTTGGACACACCAACCACTAAAGAAAACAAATGCATTTGGCAATCATTGGAGTTGAACACTGGATCAGCCCCGTTGGCACTGATGATGAAAACAGGAAGTGACAAAGCAAAGAGACATCCACTAATATACATTGAAGATTGATACATTGTGATAAGTGCCAGGGGAAGGCCAAACCCCATGAAGTACGGCCAGTTCTCCTCGATGAAACTTAATCTCTTGTATAGTTCCCAACCCATGTTGAACCATCTGTACTCAAAGGCATAGAGTACATTAAGCATACACAGGTGAATACCGTTCAGGATCAAATCTACACCGACCAGAGGCACCAGCTTCATCAAGCTAGCCTGTATGAGAAAAAGAAACTGGACAAAGATGGAGATAAGAATATCAGTTACAAGTTTACTGATACTGCTGATCAGGTGGCGACGTCCTAGGCGCTGGGGATGTGCATTGTCAGCTGTGTCTTGAAACCATATGGTGTTAATGACCCTGGAGAGCACAAGGAGTGGCAAGACCCACAATGTGTTGAAGATGGCCCAACCTGTCCTTTTACAAATTATGGCTGAATTGGCCATTTGCCCAAATGGCCGAATATGGACGTAATTTGAAAATGGAAAAAAATTAAAGTATAGTTTGGATCTTTTTTTCCAAAACAGTAAGTTTAGGGTCCGCTGGTAGGTTAGGTGGGCAGGAAATTCTCCTTAAGTTTCAAGACGTCATGAAAAATGTTAATTGAAAGTTTCCTCTCCTAACCTTTCTGAGTAAGCCAGAGGACTCAAACAGAAAACGGGACAGGACATCACTCTTGTGAGCCGATTTCATTTACCATTACGTCCATTCTCGCCCATAGCACACACATAAGCGAAAAGCGACGTTATTTTTAAGAGGATGGGTTGGTGAGGATGGGCTGCACAAACGACCACACTGGCCCTGCTTCCTCATCTAGGAAGAGCCCCAGCACCTGCTTCAGTCCCGGCAACAGCATGTGGTGGAAGAATGCTACACTAAGGCCGAAAACAGCACCGTTGAAGATGCAACACTGCAATGTAAACGCAATGCATTAAAAACATGCTAATGCAATGCATTGGATTGTTAGACCCATTCTAATCGCACAACGTTGATAAGTGCGAACTTAAAGATTTACTAGTTTGTCAAAGCTTCACACATCCAATCGTTACAAGAGATCGAAAACACAAACTCACTCTCACACTCACTCACCCTGCTGAAGACAGGGGCGAGTTCCTGATTAAAATGAGCTTAATCATGTTATTTTTAACCACTAGATTGATGTTCGGGTGCTTAAGAACTGGTGAAAGTTTAGCTCGTTGTTTAGAGTAAGACAAGCGAATTTCTATTATCCGGTTTAGCTTTGAGGGGGTATGATAGCAGTGTTGGAAATATCCAACACTTTATTACTAATATTCAGTACCTTATGAAACTATTCTTGTTCTGTGTAATATAATTTTTCTAACACTACTAATCAGTAGATTAGTGAAATTATCATCATTTAATTAACTCATAATAACGCCTCATTTCCCCACAAATTCTAGTCAAGTGTTCCATCAGATCACACGACGAAAGGGAAAACATTTACATTCTTGACAATTATATTAAATTCTCCTTATTTCACATTCTTTAGTGAGTATTATTATTTAATAACTCTATTGCATGAATATACTTCGTGAATTGAAGCAGATAATACATATATATTCGTTTATATAGTATTGTTTATTTGCTGGTAATAATTTTTGCAATTACGAATTGCTATCCCAGAGCATTTACATACGACTGAATTTATATCCAGCACTCTCTCATATTGAACAACGTTCATTTAATTATTAAGAAATGAGAATTTGAATATTGTCAAATAAGACAAATCAATTCTATGTAATTCCTGATAATCTTTAGTTCCTATAAACCAGGACATTAATTAAATAATAGATAATATTAAGCACACCATAGCAAAACTGCGCATGGCGAGCTACCTGGGAATGAGGAAGGACTAGCAAGCGACACCATTAAGCTAGAGAGATTGACTGGATGCTGGTCAAATTACCACCTCATCAACCCACCATCCATTCCACTACAGACGCTTGGAGGACGAGACTGCTTCATCATATCATGGACATCAGTATCGGCAAATCTCAAAGTCCAATTCCCCTGTTTCTTGTGATCACACTTAACCTAATAGGTAGGACGATTTGTCGTTATGCTGCACGCCCATTAAAAATACCCAGTAAGTGTATTTACAGAGCTTTACCACATCTAATTTAGAAATATGGTATTATATCTCTCTAGATGATTTCTACATACTACTCGCCTTTCAGCTTGGAATTGCTGATAATAAGGAAGATATGATGCTGCCTCTATCAAGTGTTCCCAGGATAGCCTGATGAAACAAGTTTCTTGTGACAAATATATCCCGATGCATGCTAGCTTTCCTTCATACAGCTAAGCTGTTATTTCGTTCTTGTAGTTTGTAGAATATTGTATTTTAACAATCCAAAGATTATTTAAAATCTTCAAAATTTCATATTCAATATATCATGTGTATTAATCTTCATTTCTTTGTACTTGAAATGCATTACTTTCTCTGTACTAATCAACCCCCCCCCCCAAGTGTGTGGAGGGATTTGGCTTCGTAATTTATTATAACTACAGTTCATTCATTATACAGTAATAAATTTCCATCATACTTACATTAGAGATCCATAGGCACTGGTTCTCCAATTATTTCCTTTTCTTAAGGATGGTCCTTCGAATGACATTTGAGATTTATCATCAATATCTTGGAGCCAGATTCCCCCACAAGCAGAACGTATAAACATAGCTGGCTCTAAAGAGAGAGAAAAAACATGTTCAGGGGTATTGTAACCACATCCCAAATTTTAAATATATTTTAGCTATTTTGTTTTTAAATTGATGCAGGAAACGCTCGAAAGTATTGCTCACTTAACTTTATGATGATTAAAGCAAAAAATTAACCCACAGAGTTTCATATAAACATTATATTTGAAATACCTGCAATCTCTGACTTTGTCCCTTGGGGATATCCTGGCTGCCTTAAGGTCAGGTGACCATGTGGCTGCTTACTACCACCACCTGTGATCGCCATTGCATCCTTCTATATTTGTATGTTTGTTTAATAATTTCGTCTCTGGTAACCACTAAGCTTTTCAGGACGTCATCTGCACATTCTACGTAGATTTGTGCTGCTGTATTCATAATGTTCTTTGGTACTTTCTTATAATTTCGCAATTTAAATAATTTTCATTATCAGTTATTAAACTTACTTTTTAATAGCCAGGTGTTGTCTGTAATCTTTGTTTCATCTGGTGAAACACTGAAGGCTTTCTTTGCTTGCCCTAAAATTCGTACATTTCCTTAAATATTCTTGTCATAATTCGTTTGTATTGAGCCTTCTGTTTTCTGATTAGGTTCTTTAGTGCCATGGTTATTCATTTTGGGTCACTACTATTTTAAATCATCAATCTATAGCATACCACGTTCCTGGGCTTTATTTGTATTTTTTTTAATAAAAACATTACATCATAATCCACTAGCCACCTCGGTAAACAAGACAAGGCCCAAGAATTGCCCAACTCCCATGTTCAGGTCTGCCAAATTTAAAATTCCCAAAGTACCCCTAAATATATGAATCGGATATGAGAAAAATCTGGCGCCTTAAGTTTCTCTCAAATAACTTTCTCATGTCTTATTTAAGGTAATTTCCTCATGATCACTGTTGCCTAACTCTCTCCCCTTTTAAGATGCTACTTATCAGTGTGTCCCTGTTACACAAGTCTATATTATCTTACTGTGTTGGCACAATATTATTTTGTATAATGAAGCAGTCATAAATTTAAAACTAATTAATTTCCTGTATAGCAAATGAAGTTTATTGTACTCAAATTAGTCGGTGTTTATTGTTAGACCTAGAAGCTCTAGATATTAGATCCCATAAAAGCTGTTCTCTTCTCTTAAAGTTTGATGGATTATGTGTAACTTCTATTATTAGGTAGATCATTTTCCATTTAATTCTCTCAACAGTTTGCTGAGCAAAATTTTCAGTCCCACTCTCGCACTGCATTTAATTCTTAGACATATTGCCACTTTCCATCCTCGACCGAAATAGATTAGTGAAAAATAGTTGGTATCCTCTATTATATTGTTAATTGTTCCGTGTGTTGTTCATACATTGACGTTTGTTAGTGGATTCATTTATTGTTGTCTGTCGTAAACTCAAACCCAGATTCGTTCTGAAAATAATATTTACCCTACTGTATATCATTAGCCTCATGAAATTTAACTTCATACAATCTATTTTTCTCCACCTAGACCCTTGAGGTGTACCAATAGGTTTGTACAGGAAATTGGCAACCCTTGGCAATAAACGCACTAGACAAACCTGCCTATCATCTACAACTCGTAACCTCTAAGTTCCTAACCCAGAATCATCACTAAAACACTCCACACCCGGTTAATCTCCCATCCAATATTCTTCACACAATGCAGACTCTACTTGAGTCAACAAGATCACATCGGGTCCCCCACATTAGGCTGGTTTCTCTGTCACTGCCACAAGCAGATAAAGACGAGTACTTGATGAAACCGCGGCTTCCACAAGACTGCCCTCCAGCTGGTCATAGCATTCGCCACCACACCCAGCATCCCAAGGACGCAATAATTACATTAAATGTATATGTACTTGTTTACAAGAACTTTGGATCAACCTTTGTGACCTCTTGGCTGTAACATTGGCTTACGCGACCTAAGGCTGTCTTAATCTTTGACCATACCTCGGTGTGACCACAATCTGACTACTCGTGTGTATTACCACTCATTTTCCTACACCATTTGTATAAGTGATGTAGTTCTTGACTCACTACCTCATTCTTTCTCTTTTGTTCTATTTTGCAACAGTACATCGACCTAATTCACGTTGAAGCGGCTACAACAGCAGCCACAGCTTCCAATGGCCATAACCATATCACTATTACTGTGATGCCTACAACAGTCCTACGCACTTAACAGTCTGCAAAAGCTGCCACACGCCTACCATGAAAAGTATATCGTGTAACGAGCATACATGGTGTTCTTGCTAATGCAAGCTTTCCAGTTATTCATTAATGGAATTGCATTATTCGTACAATATCTTTGTCATTGCAACTATATTTAAATTCCTCTTTGCTTCTAGCTCGGTGAATATTGTTTACCGAGAAGCAGACAGTGGGCTTGATCATATTGCGTCACACTATTTCTTATTAACTTTATCCCTTGCCCGCGGAGAATATACCTAAACACTTGCATTTGTAGAGCAGGAGGTTTTGCTTAACCAGCGCATGTGCCAAGATCCCAACACATGTCCAGACTTTTGTTGTGATGCTCAGCTTCTCTTCTTAGTTACCACACATGGTCTTATCCCATTCAACTCAAGTGGTTCTACGTTTTAACCAGTGTTCATTTCTTTGACGTCCTTTGCTGCCTTAACTCAATTGATCCACCACTCGCCA
The DNA here is from genome assembly GCA_020271785.1 of Procambarus virginalis. NCBI lineage: Eukaryota > Metazoa > Arthropoda > Malacostraca > Decapoda > Cambaridae > Procambarus > Procambarus virginalis. The sequence goes on along the minus strand of WNGS01161657.1, from coordinate 37,283 downwards.
GCTATCTCGACGGAGCTTCTCCTTTGGATCCTGCGAGACACCTTGCCCTCCATTATGGTTTCACCTGCTTCATTAGCCTGTCAATATCTGCCCTAATCTCCAGGCAGTGTACACAGGGCCATTGTGTGTGCCATTATTCCAAGAATAATTACTAACCAGACAATGACACACGACTGCATTTGACTAGAGCGTATTTACATAACCCTGAGCTTTTATTTATATTACAAATTTAGTATTGTACCTGGATGGCGTTTTGGAAGTTCTAATACTCCTCAAGCCCGGCCTAAGGACCAGGCTTGACTCATTGAGCGCTTGGTCCAGCAGGCTATTGCTTAGAGCGGCCTGCAGGCTCACATATCCACCACAGGCCAGTTGGTCCTGCACTTCTTGAAGAAAACTGTCAAGTATTCTCTTGAAGACTTCCACGTTTGTTCCGGCAATATTTCTTATGCTCGTTGGGAGTATGTTGAACAACCATGAACCTCTGATGTTTATACAATGTTCTCTGATTGTGCCTTTGGGCCTACTCTTCAATGATTCTAATCTGAATTTTCCTTTCATATCGTTCACTCCACTATGTTGTTATTTTACTGGGATTTGGGAGCTGGCCCTCCAATATTTTCGATATGTATATTATTTGCTACCTCGCTCATCTCCTTTCTAGGGAGAACATTTAGAGTTCTTTGAAACGATCCCAATAAATTAGGTGCTTTATCGTGTCTCTTTATGCCGTTTGTTTTCTGTATTCCCTCTTTCAGCAATCTCTCCAGCTCTTAAGGAGGAAGCGAGTATCGAACAGTACTAATGACGGACAGCAGGAGTGATGTGAATAGTACAACCATTGTGAGTGGATCCCTGGAGTTGACGTTTCTCATAATCCATCCTATCATTTTTCTGGATGATGCTAAATTTGCTTTATGCTCCTTAACCTTAGGGCATCAGTCCTTATTATTCCCATATCATTTACATTATGCTTTCCTACTATGGGCAGATTTATTTGTGTTTTGTACCCTATATTTTTTAAATATCCTCATTTTTACCGTACCAGCGTTCCTGGAATTTTTCACCGATAACAACATGCTATTTTCTGCCGCCCAGTCGAAAATCTAATTAATATGTTTGTAGTTTATCAATGTCTTCAACAGAATTCACTTTCATGCTGATTTTTGTCATCTGCAGAAGGTGATATGACGCTGTGACTTTGTATAAATGTCTATATCTGATTT
>WNGS01161657.1:23192-34574 GCA_020271785.1 Procambarus virginalis | reverse complement strand
GTTGTGCCGTCGCCTTGAGTCAGAGAGGGGGGCCGAGCCTGTGCGATAAGCGACTGCAGCCAAAAGTTTGTGGGGGCTGGGCAGCCGCGCCCCCCGTGGCCTTGCCGGCTGGGCGTGAGTCGGGAATGTGGTCATGGTCCGTGTCGGAGCCCCCCGAAAAGGCCTCAGCGAGGGGGAGGCGAAGCGGGCGGGTTTCGCCCTTGCCCTGGGTGGTTGCGTCTGTTTCGATGCGATGCGGGCCGGAGCTGGGACGTAAAGGAGGGAGACAAACTCCTCGTGCATTTGCATAAATACACCCCCCTATCCCCTGCTGCGCGCAGCACTCTCAGAGAGCTGCGTAAATGTTTTTCTCCTTTCCCAGAAATTCCCCCCCTTTATATGATGAAGCAGGGGCCATTTCCATTAATTATTTCCAAACAGTTTGTGGAGAGTAGTTTTGAGTCCCATTCAAAACACTGCATTTAATACTATTGTAGTGTGGGTTGGTGGTGTTGTCGTGTTGTTCCTCCTTTACGGACAACCCAACCCACGACTCGGTAGAGTGCTTATACTTAACTAGATCACACTAGATGCTTCTGGCTCTTGGAGAGGGGCTCCGTCACACGTTAGGGGATGCAGCTCCAACACTAAGCTTCGTTGTCACGTGCACACATCCCTCGAGCCGCTGTGACTCCCACTCTCTCCTTATGCGATATGTTCTCCTCAATCCCCTTTGACTTATAGTTTTCCGTCCTACCCTGTCACACAGCAGTGGTCCTGTTTCTTTCTCTCTCTCCTTCTTTACTATTTCCTGGGAAGCCTCACTAGGACAAGGGCAAACACCAGCAAATTTGAATACATTTACTGGACAAAAGCACATACACAATACATACACACACACAATAATAATGAATCCTATACTCTATACTATACAGTCAGGTTGCACTCCAACACCATCAGAACTATCATCTGCTTATCAAGTGGTATCCTATCTCCTGGTTCATCACCTAATATTACCAACCTCCTCAGTAGATCAAGTCTACAATACAATGTGTGCACTATCAGCATGAGAATATATATATATAATATAATATATATATATAAAATATATATATATATATATATATATATATATATATATATATATATATATATATATTATATATATATATTAGTATATTTGGTAGCAGTCTTTCTGTAGACATATGTTATTAAATATGACCGAAAAAGTAAGATTAATAATTCTAACACGAATTTTCTCAATTTTCCTTATGTTTGTTTTTACTGATGACGGTAAATGAAAATCAATTCTCCAAAATTCATTCTTTATTTCTTAGTCTGACGCGACACTTGAGCGCGTTTCGTAAAACTTATACATTTTCAAAGACTTTAGTTACCACACACACAGAACAACTATAACTGAACAGAGTTTAAACAGCTTTTCTTTTTTATACCTGCATTTGGGTGAGGTGACATGTTACAATGGTTTGGGGTGAGGTGAGAACAAACACAGAACACGAAACAATGGTATAAGCTGAAGGGAAGAATAGATCTGTAACTGCGAAGGCCTATTGGCCCGTATTTCTTGATGTTTCTATATTGGAGCGGAGTCTGAAGTGGGTAGAATATAGTTGTGCATTAATTGTCATTTACCGTCATCAGTAAAAACAAACATAAGGAAAATTGAGAAAATTCGTGTTAGAATTATTCTTACTTTTTCGGTCAATATATAATAATATATATATATATAATATATATATATATATATATATATATATATATATATATATATATATATAAATATCGCTTCAGTCTTGCCGAAAAAGTGTACCCTGAGTCACAATGTGGTTTCAGAGCAGAAAGGTCGACCACTGACATGATTTTCTCCCTGAGACAGTTTCAAGAAAAGTGCAGGGAGCAGAGAAAAGCCCTGTACATCGCCTTCATTGACCTTACAAAGGCCTTCGACCTCGTGAGTAGGGACGGATTCTTCAAGATCTTAGCCAAAATTGGCTGCCCACCCACCCTACTCAGCATGATAGAATCGTTCCACAAGGACATGAAGGGGACAATCGTGTAAGACGGCTCAACCTCTGAACCATTCAACATCAACAATGGTGTTAAACAGGGGTGTGTTCTTGCTCCAACCCTGTTCGGCATCATCTTCGCGATCCTTGCCAAGCATGTCTTTGGAACAACCAGAAGACATCCATCTCCGTACAAGATCTGATGGAAAGCTCTATAATCTATCCAGACTCCGAGCAAGGACAAAAGTACAGATGCGAATCCTCAGGGAGATCCTCTTCGCCGACGACGCAATAATCACCCCACACACAGCAGAAGGCCTGCAGCAGCTACTCGACCGCGTTGCTCCAGCCTGTTCCGCATTCGGCCTGACAATCAGCCTGAAGAAGACACAGGTGATTGGACAAGATGTCAATGAGCAATCCTGAATAAATATAGCAGATTGTGCTGGGGCAGTTCACGAGTTTGTGTACCTGGGCTCCACAATCTCAGACACCCTTTCCATGGACACTGAGCTCAACAGGTGCATCGGGAAGGCCGCAACAACACTGTCCAGGCTCACAACGCGCGTTTGGGAAAATCCCAAATTGACAGTTCACACCAAGGCACAAGTCAACATGGCATGTGTGGTGAGTACACTTCTCTACATCTCGGGAATCCTGGACCCTGCGGTCTCGTCAGGAGAGACAGCTCAATACCTTTCACATGTGGAACCTGAAAGGCATCCTTGAAATCACGTGGAAAGACCACGTCACCACCAACACAGTACTCAAGAGAACAGGAGTACATTCAATGTTCACTCTCCTGAAGCAGAGACGCATGCGTTGGTTGGGACATGTCACACGCATGGACGATGGCCGCATACCGAAGGACCTCTTGTATGGAGAACTGGAATCAGGAAGGAGACCCACCGGAAGACCTCAAGTACGTTTTAAAGATGCCTGTAAACGCAACCTCAAGCGCATGAACATCGAGGTCAACACTTGGGAGGCAGCAACTGCGGACAGATCTGCCTGGGGATGCAAAGTGCAGAAGGGACTCCAGTAGTTCGAGGATGAACTGAAGAGGCAGGCGGAGGATAATAGACTTCAAAGGAGGTCTCGACCACTGTCAGACGCACCCGCTTCGGCGTTTATCTGCGCTCGCTGTAGTCGGGACTGTCATTCTCGGGTTTGCCTTCACAGCCACAGCAGGCTTTGGCTGGGAAGTGCAACCAACTAGATGACTACAACTAGACACCCAGGGCACAATTCCATCACCTCACGGGATTGACGGTTGCCTACTATTAAATAGGTACTTGGGAGTTACAGCTGCTTTGGGCTGCTTCGTCTGTGTGCATGCACGCACGCACGTACGTGTGTGTGTGTGTGTGTGTGTGTGTGTGTGTGTGTGTGTGTGTGTGTGTGTGTGTGTACTCGACTATTTTTGCTTGTGGTGCTTCAGCTTTTGCTCTTTGGTCCCGCCTCTCAACTGTCAATCAACTGATGTATAAATTCCTGAGCCTACTGGGCTGTATCATATCTACAATTGAAACTGTGTATGGAGTCATCCTCCACCACATCACTGCCTAATGCATTCTATCTGTTAACTACTGACATTGAAAAAGTTCTTTCTAACGTCCCTGTGGCTCGTGTGGGGTACTCGGTTTCCACCTGTCTCCACTTGTTCGTGTACCACCAGTGTTGCGTAGTTTATCCTTGTCTAACCGGTCGATTCCCCTGAGGATTTTGTAGGTTGTGATCATGTCTCCCCTTACTCTTCTGTCTTCCGTAGGTGCATTTCCCGCAGCCTTTCCTCGTAACTCGTGCCTCTTAGTTCTGGGATTAGTCTAGTGGCATACCTCTAAACTTTTTCCAACTTCGTTTTGTGCTTGACAAGGTACGGGCTCCATGCTGGGGCCGCATACTCCAGGATTGGTCTTACATATGTGGTATACAAGATTTTGAATCATTCCTTACACAGGTTCCTGAAGGCTGTTCTGATGTTAGCCAGCCTCGCATATGCAGCAGACGTTATTCTTTTTATGTGGGCTTCAGGAGACAGGTTTGGTGTGATATCAACTCCTAGATCTTTCTCTGTCCGTTTTATTAAGTACTTCATCTCGTATTCTGTATCCTGTGTCTGGCCTCCTGTTTCCACTGCCTAGTTTCATTACTTTGCATTTACTCGGGTTGAACTTCAATAGCTATTTGTTGGACCATTCACTCTGTCTAGGTCATCCTGTAGCCTCCTACTATCATCCTCTGTTTCAATCCTCCTCATAATTTTTGCATCATCAGCAAACATTGAGAGAAACGAGTCTATACTCTCTGGGAGAAAGTGTGTGTGTGTGTGTGTGTGTGTGTGTGTGTGTGTGTGTGTGTGTGTGTGTGTGTGTGTGTGTGTGTGTGTGTGAGAAAATTAGGGTGAAGGACTTATCCGTAATCTATGCACGCTTATGGCTGTACAAGAATGTAATTTTTTATATAATATATAAAAGTTACTCTATTTGAAGTGTGTGTGTGTGAAATTTGAAACGTCTTTCGTCTGGAAAAACTAATTATTTGACTTTCCTCCAAAGCCATTTTCTTGTTTGCCACTCATTATGTAGCGTTCTGTGCCTTTCACGTGAAAGTATGGGGCAGCTGAGGTCAATGCATTTTCTTTCATCTAGTGAAATTTCGCACATGCCAGGATGGAGAAAAGATTAAATATTGATCTAAAGCAACATTTTCATTGCCTTAGGAGTTTTTAACAAAAAACTGGGATTATAGTAGCTGCTTTCTAATCCTTTTCTATTTCCAGAAAATCTGTCAGCAAATGCCCTTTACATGTTTGTACTTGTATAGATACATTTAAAGTTGTATGCACTAGTTAATTTGTTAAAAACATACTTAAAAGGGCCTTTCTGTTGCAGGTGTGTGAGGGAGCTGCAGGTGTGTACTCGCCTAGTTGTGCTTGCAGTGGTTGAGCTTTGGATCTTTGGTCCCGCCTCTCTACTGTCAATCCACTTCTGTGCAGATTATGAAGTTTATTGGACTTTCATCAAATCTACATTTGAAACTGTGCATGGAGTATCAGTAGGTCCCGATATAAATATCGTTACCCCCCGATTGATGAAGATGAAGATTAAGCCATCCAAAAGGTGGCACGGGCATGAATAGCTCGTAAGTGGTGGCCCTTTTGAGCCATTACCAGTATCAATAGATGATACTGGAGATCTGTGGGGGCGCAACTGCACCCTGCGTGATGGGAGATGTCTCCCGGACCAAATGGTGACCAAATGGTCGTTACCCCGATATATATATATATATATATATATATATATATATATATATATATATATATATATATATATATATATATATATATATATATATATTGTGACGATAATCTCTTCCCAGAGATTGAGCCTGCTATCTCTTCAATTCATCACGTCCTCAACAATATGCAAGATACGTTTTGTAGTGGCTAAACGTATATATCAAGACAGCCACACGCACCTCAACTCCCTCCTTCCCCCCACTCCAGCACCTGCTACACACCTGGTCAACGCGCCGAACCCTTCAACTGCCTAACTAGCGACTTGCGGCCGTCCAGCGTTCTCATTGGCCGCCAACCAACACACCACTCCCGTTCCTCGCCAATCACAATCGTCGCCAGTTATTGTTGGAGTCCCTTGCATTTCTGCCAGCCAGAATATATCTCGTGCTCCTGCTATGAACACCTGAATTTGACCCACCTCGTGTGATCAAATAAGAGGTTCTTAGCTAGCGCATATATTCCCAGCACCATTTTATTTTGTTAACGTAACCAGTTCCCCCTTTTCACTTTGTTATAATTTTATATATTTTTCTTTTACATTATATTATATATAAAGCCAAGGTATCGTCTTTATTTTATTTTGTGTTTTCTAGATTAAAGTAAAGTATTTTATTATATTTTGTGTTTTGTGTTTCTTGCCTTACCACAGATTATCAGACAAGCAGTCACTTTTTTTTTCTTTTTTTTTATTTAAATTTAGTATATGTGGCCCAGCACTGACACCTGCTAGTTGGAAGACTGCCGACCACCATTTCCAACACGTTTCCGTCACATATAAATGGGGGCCTGTCCACGGAGCTTCACTCAGGTATTGGTAATTGTGGTAAGCATACTTGGCTTTCATTTCCCTTGCTTCCATTATTTACATTAATCATTTTTATTTTATATGGTGCTGTGTATATTGTGCATTACGGGAATAGCATATGGTGAGAGTGAGACAACTTTGGATTACGTGGTGACTGTAGGCCGCAGTCATACTCTTAATTGGTCGTCTCCCCCTTCCGTGTTGTTATCCGTGTTTAACATCTTTTGTCCCCAGATATTTCTCACTTTTTGACAGATTATCACATAGGTACCCTGGTACTGTGGTCTGTCTCCGGGTCAATAGCACCCAAGTCCTGCAATCCGACTCTAGGAGGAAAAAGAGGGCTTTAGATCCTCTACCACGAACTATTATTGGCGAATTGGGACCTCGCCGATAGTTCTCGTCACCAGTTGACACTCGCACCCCTACTCGTCGGTCAGACTGATGGTATTTACCTAAGGTAGGGAATTGGCGTTCTTTCTTTTGAGCACAAAGTTCGCTAATTCTGTAAATACCATATTCAATTTCAGTGGGTACCTTTGCTTATGTTCTCTAGTGACTTGGCAAGGTATGACTACATTTTTTGGACTACCTCATTTATTTTGAAGCCATTTAGTGTTTCACTTGTATTTTAAACTCAGTTTTCACTAATTAGTAGGATTTTCTTGCCTTTATCCTCCCACAGTGAGTACCAGGTACAAGATTTCCTGCGACCTTATTCATTTACCACCTTGAATTACTTTAATTATTAATAATTCCCCACAGGATAGGTATCAGTTGCCACGTTTCCTGTTTCTGACATTCACCATATTCTCACTATATATTCGTATCTCCTATATTTTGCTATATTTTCACAATGTTCCGCCTACAAGCATTCAAAACAGATCCAGAAGGTGAAATAGGGACCTTACGTCACGCTAAGAGGGTCGATTTGTTAACTCTTGCACATGAGTATCACTTGGAAGTTCCTGATGGAGCCAACAAATTTGCCATTAATAATATGATACTGGATCACCTTGCTGATGAAGGTATTATAGATTCTTCTACTCATGAACAGTACATTATTTCAGATAAGGATGACTTGAGAGCGATAAAGCTCAAATTGGAACTTGCCAAGATCGAGCTACAGCAACAACAGGAAGCAGCTGCAATCCGAGGGCGTGAAGCTGCCCTCAGAAAGGAAGAAGCTGCCCTCAGAAGGGAAGAACAAGAGCGTGAAGCTGCCCTCAAAAAGGAAGAACAAGAGAAATCCGCCTCAAGGAAAGGGAAGCCGCACTGAAGAAGGAAGAAAGTGAACGTGAGTTGGCCTTATACCAACAGCGACTCGAGATGCAACGTGACCACGACAAACGACAGGCAGAAGCAATGCTAGAATGTCGTAACCGAGAACTCACGAGGGACGCTGCACACCAAGCTCAACTCCAACAAGCGGCAGCTAGTCTTCCTCCCAGTTTTATTATCTCCCATGCAAGTAAGTTAATGCCCCCTTTCCTCGAAACGGAGGTTGTGTTTTTTACCACTTTTGAGACCCTTGCTGATCAACTTAATTGGCCTGACGACCAATGGGCTACCCTTCTCCGAGTACATTTAACAGGTAGAGCAGCAGTCACACTCAGCACTTTGGCTTCGGAAAACGACTACAACACCCTGAAACAAGCTGTGTTGGACGCCTACCTTCTCTCCACCGAAAGCTATCGACGAAAGTTTCGTGACTACGTCAAGGCAAGTACCACCACCCCCTTAGAATTTGCTAACACCAAACGAAGATATTTCATGAAATTGCTGGAGGCAGCACATGTCTCTACTTTTTCAGAGCTTGTCAACCTCATACTGGTTGAAGAATTTTTGAGACGTGTACCTCCTCCTGTCCGCCTATACTTAGCAGACAAGGAAGAGACGGATTTAGTGAAGTGCGCGAAGTCAGCTGACACTTACAGCCTCATCCACCGGCTGACTCCAGAACCTACCAGCAAGAAGTCTTGGTACAGTTACGAGAAAGCGAGCCCAGATCAAGGTACCTCTCAACTGTACTGCAGGTATTGTCGACTATATGGACATACCATTGACAAATGTGGTAAGTCCCAATCTAAAGGTAACATCGAACCCCCTAAGTCTAAACCTACTCACCCTAAGTCCGGTAAGCCTGTAATGAATGTTGGTGTTCATGCTAATGATCTCTCTCTCTTTACCAAGCATCTATATCCAGGAACTATCTCTACCCACGGTTCAGATTCAGAGGGACGTTTCGGACTTAAGATCCTACGGGACACAGCGGCTCTACAATCGATCGTCTTGAAATCAGCTGTGCCCAACGTCGCCTACACAGGAGAGACTGTGTTCATCACTGACCTTACTGCTACAACTCCTTATCCACTTGCCCGAGTTTACCTGGATTGTCCCTTCGTGACCGGTGAAGTCCAAGTCGCCGTCAGGGAAAAGCCTTTTCCCATGCCTGGAGTGCAACTTCTCCTGGGCAACGACTTGGCAGAAGACCAACAACCAAACAACCTGATCGTCAAGGACATATCCGAGGTAAGCAACTCTGTGGTGGATAACCCGATTTTTGAACATGTTCCAGCAAAGGTTCAAGAGAGTGATGAAGGTTCTCCTCCTGTTATGGTGACCACCCGTGCTCAAGCTGCACGACCACAGCCAGCTGACTCTACTGCTACCGCTGTCCCTCAGGACCCTTCGAAACTACCCCCTAACCTGACCGCGGTGGAGTTCCGTAAGTTACAGAGAGATGATCTTACCTTGACACCATTATTCTTTCAGGCTGAAACCCAATCCGACAGTGTTCCTGGGTTCTTTATGGAGAACGAAATACTCTATCGCAGGTATAGACCCAGTAAACTGAAGGACGAGGACGATTGGGCAGACGTTGAACAACTAGTGATTCCTACCAGCCTGCGGCCCACGATTCTACACCTGGCCCACGGCGCTTTGTCACACTACGGGTTCAACAAGACTTACCATGGAATTCGACAAGACTACTACTGGCCAGGTATGGTAAACGACGTCAAAACTCATGTCAGATTATGCCACGTGTGTCAGTTAGCCGGGAAACCGAACGTTTCCATTCCCAGAGCACCACTGATACCCATCCAGGTGCCTGAGGAACCGTTCCACAAGCTCATTATCGACTGCGTTGGTCCTTTGCCTCGGACCAGTGCAGGCAATGCATATATCTTAACCATCCTGTGTCCTACCACCAGATTTCCGATAGCAGTTCCAGTGAAAAATATTACGGCTGCTACAGTGGTGAAGAATCTACTGAAAATCTTCACCCAGTATGGATTTCCGAGGGAGATTCAGAGCGACTGTGGTACCAACTTCACCAGTGATCTCTTCAAACGGACTCTGGAGGAGTTCAACATCAAACAGGTACTGTCCAGCCCCTATCATCCTGCTTCACAGGGTTCTCTCGAGCGTAGTCATCAAACCATCAAGGCACTCTTAAAAAAGTTCTGTAATGAGACCTCAAAGGATTGGGATAGGCAAATTGATCTCATCATGTGTATTTTCAGAAGTCTTCCCAACGAGTCACTAGGAGTATCTCCTTATGAGATGCTCTACGGACGTAAGTGCCGTACACCTCTCAAGGCTTTCAAGGATTCTCTACGTGATGCCACCTTCAGTGAGCATCAGAATGTGCCCCAGTATCTTCAAAATCTCCGACACATTCTAGAGAGGGTCCATTCCTTTGCCAGCAACAACCTACAGAAAGCCCAGGAGAGGATGAAGACTCGTTACGACCAGCACTGTAAAGTAAGGAAGTTTACACCAGGAGACTTAGTGCTTGCCTATTTCCCTATCCCAGGTTCTCCTTTACAGAACAGGTTCTCAGGACCCTACCGTGTTAAGGAGTGCCGGAACAACTTCAACTACGTTCTCGAGACCCCCGATAGGCGGCGGAAGACCCAGCTGTGCCACATCAATTTACTCAAGCCCTACCATGGGGTTCCTCCCACTGTGTTAACCAATTTCACCTCATTTACAGGTCCATACAGCCACAGTGAGACCTTCCCTGCTTCTCCTTCCGAAAGCACTGACACTGAGACAGCGCTCTCTAATTCAGAAATCCTTACTGATTTTCACCATCATTTTCAACACCATAATTGTGCTCCTTTATCATATTCTAATACTTCTCTCGCATCGCCAGATATCAAGTCTCCCATCCTCCATAGCGACGCCAGTGGTACCGTCAACGTGGGTGACCTAGTACAACAAGGCGACGAGACTATACATACCAACTACCATAAACGACACCACGAGCAACAAGGAGCTACTCGTCGTCCTGAACGAGCAACACTTTGCTCCATACCAGCAAAGTACTCAGTCCACCACCATCTACATGGACCACAACCATCTTCATTTCCTACAGACAGCCCAACTCAACCATCGACTACTTCTATAATGGGCTTACCAGCTACATCATCTCAGCCTGGAGATTGCTACACCCAGGAGTCTGACTACATCATATCAGACACCCTCTCCAGTGTCACTGAGGTAGAGGCAGCTCCACCTCCCACTCTACCTCCCATGAACGTGACTCAACCAGAACCGCAGGCTTCGGGGGAGAGTTGTGACGATAATCTCTTCCCAGAGATTGAGCCTGCTATCTCTTAATTCATCACGTCCTCAACAATATGCAAGATACGTTTTGTAGTGGCTAACGTATATATCAAGACAGCCACACGCACCTCAACTCCCTCCTCCCCCCCTCCAGCACCTGCTGCACACCTGGTCGACGCGCCGAACCTTCACTGCCTAACTAGCGACTTGCGGCCGTCCAGCGTTCTCATTGGCCGCCAACCAACACACCACTCCGTTCCTCGCCAATCACAATCATCGCCAGTTATTGTTGGAGTCCCTTGCATTTCTGCCAGCCAGAATATATCTCGTGCCTGCTATGAACACCTGAATTTGACCCACCTCGTGTGATCAAATAAGAGGTTTTAGCTAGCGCATATATTCCCAGCACCATTTTATTTGTTAACGTAACCAGTTCCCCCCTTTTCACTGTTATAATTTTATATATTTTCTTTTACATTATATTATATATAAATGCCAAGGTATCGTCTTTATTTTATTTTGTGTTTTCTATATTAAAGTAAAGTATTTTGTTATATTTTGTGTTTTGTGTTTTGCCTTACCACAGATTATCAGACAAGCAGTCACTTTTTTTTTTTTTTTTTTAATTTAGTATATGTGGCCCAGCACTGACACCTGCTAGTTGGAAGACTGCCGACCACCATTACCAACACGTT
>WNGS01161657.1:4928-22708 GCA_020271785.1 Procambarus virginalis | reverse complement strand
CCATTCCATCGCCCTCTTTATTGTGGTCAGTGGTTCAGTATAAATAGGATGTAGTTTAAAGAAAAACAGCATACCAATATTATACTACTGAAAACGAATATATCATAAACTCGTGTATTTATCTTATAATATGGAAATGCATTCTTAATAGATAACAATGTGAATAGCCAATTTCTGTGAATTGCCTACCATGTTGAATCTGTGGAAATGAATAAGCAATGTGCTAGCTGCTGAAGGAAACAACATTGGTTTCATTTTGGATACAAATGTCCATGGAGATTCAGAATGGAAACAATTATAGTTGAGCAGAGGAGTGTAAGAATCTGTGGTGAGTGATGGACACAGCCTTGACAACTATAATTCAGAGAATGTAAACATGTAAACATTGAGAATGTAAGACGACAAAAAAGTCTTCAGAATCATTCACACCGCTATTGAGCAACATTTACAATTTATATAAATTATTTTAGGGAATAATACATGAATTTTATATTTAAATATGATATTAGTGTTTAATGGAATGCATAAGGAGTCAAATTGTGTTAACAAGAGCGATTTTTAGAAAATTTAGAAAACTACTTTTTCTGATCATAGAATAACTAAATGTATTTTGACGGTTTCATTCAGCCATTAAATATCATTCACAATTAATGAATTTTACAAAAAACACCATAAAATTTATATTTAAACATGTAATAACTATTTGTAATACATTAGGAACAAAATAGTTGTAGAAAAACAATATATTATAAAACCTGTGTGTTTGGATTTTTGGATTAAAAGTTTATCAATGGTTCTCCTGCACCATTCTCAATGCAAGTCATTCCTACACCTATGGGAAGAGATGAACGTTTTCTATTCGATTTGTGTTTGCTGGGCAGCGGCCTGACAAGTTGCATGAGGGGGCACATTTACCACGGCAGCATTGTCGGACTTGCACACCAGCCTCTTGTTTGCTAACACTGGTGCGTAGATGTATATCCCCATGTAGAAAGGGTAAAGTTCGAGGAGCGCAATGTTGAGCCGGCTCCAGGCCACGGTCCAGGTTCCCCTGAACCAGGCCGCTCCGAGTGAGAGTCCGTAACCCTTGGAGGAAGCATCCACGCACATCGTGAGAGATGAGGCACACCCCCATCCACCATCTGAGGGAAAAACCGTTACTCCGTTAAACGCGCTGAGGAAAGTGTGACAGGCGCCCAGGTCGAGCTTCGCCTCCACGACCAGCAGGCAGGGGCGCGAGGGACGTTGTACACCACGTGTGAGCAGGTGGAGGCGTCGGAGGAAGGCCCGGCCCCCCGGTATGACCGTCGTGGCGAAATGCAGTTTGCCGATGATCCCCTGCAGGTCCCTCAGGGGGAGGCTCTCAGCCTCTAGGGTGTCTTGCCCTGCAGCTATGTACTTCGTCCTCTTGTCCTCCGGCAGCCTTGTCTCCATCCGTCAGGCGTCAATTTCGAGTCCAAGGAAAGTGAGGCAGGGGCCCTTGGTCTTGTTGGGGGCCAAGGGAATGCCCAGGCGCTCACAGAGGGCAGTGAACACCCGCAGGCTCCGCAAGCACTCATCGTGGGTAGAACACACGAAGAGGAAGAAGTCCAGCACCTTCACGACATCCCGCACGCCGAATTTTTCTGCGAGGATCCATTGCAGGGCGCTGGAGAACGTCTTGAAGATCCTGCAGGAGGGTGCTGCCCCCATGCTGAGCATCTTTTCGTAGTAGTACCACCCCCCATATGCGAAGCAGAGAAGGTGGTAGTCGCTGGGGTGGATAGGGACGATCCGGAACACCTCGGCTATGTAGCACTTTGCCAAGTGCGCCCCCGGCGAGCATCTAACTACCATGGCCACCACGTCGTTGATGGACTGGTAGGTCACCATCGTCATCGACTCCTGTGGTATGTTGGCGTTCATGCTCTCGGAGGTATAGGGGGTAGCTGAGGTTGTGCAGGAGCCTGTACTTGCCCGGCGTAGACTTCTCTCTCAGGGCTATGGGAGAACACTTGAAAGTCTCAAATGGGGGGGGGGGGCCTCGAAGGGGCCCGCTATACGCCCCAGGCTCAGTTCCTTGGTGAGCATAGGCCCCACAATATGTGGCAGGGCCGTAGTCACTAGGGGGTTGCATGAGGAGAGGGGAGTCCACGCCCCTCAAAACTGAGTAGGAAACCCCCCCTGTGAAAGCCTCCCACGACGTAGTCCCGGAGGGGGTAACCCACCAGGAAAGCATCAAGTGCGTCTGCGTCCACCGGTGTCACAACGAGTGTCTTTCTTCTTGCCGGCAGATTCGGATTCTTGGAGGACAACTGGGTCTCGGAGGGAGTGGCGTGGCGTGTCTTGGAGGGCCTGGCGTCGCGTTCATAGGCTAGCAGCTCCCTAAAGTCGATGTACTTGTTTGCCCAGACTCTCTCTCGTAGAGCCTGCAGAACATGCTCACCTAGCATGGTGACGGTGGTGCCTCCCGACTGCCAGTGTGCTGTCCCAGCCAAGTACTAGCGGAAGGGGGGGGGGAGGACGAGTTCTCTCTGCGGTACTCACCATAAGAGGACGTGCTGGAAGAGCTGTTTCGGCACCTTGTCGAGTGCCTCCTCGCTCTCGACCTTGGTCGGCGCACCGATGGGGAAGCTGGGCGGGTAGGCTTGTCCGAGTGGGCGTCCGTGTCGGCTGCATCATCGGGGTTCGTGTTGTGCCGTCGCCTTGAGTCAGAGAGGGGGGCTCCGAGCCTGTGCGATAAGCGACTGCAGCCAAAAGTTGTGGGGGCTGGGCAGCCGCGCCCCCCGTGGCCTTGCCGGCTGGGCGTGAGTCGGGAATGTGGTCATGGTCCGTGTCGGAGCCCCCCGAAAAGGCCTCAGTCGAGGGGGAGGCGAAGCGGGCGGGTTTCGCCCTTGCCCTGGGTGGTTGCGTCTGTTTCGATGCGATGCGGGCCGGAGCTGGGACGTAAAGGAGGGAGACAAACTCCTCGTGCATTTGCATAAATACACCCCCTATCCACTGCGCGCGCAGCACTCTCAGAGAGCTGCGTAAATGTTTTTCTCCTTTCCCAGAAATTCCCCCCCTTTATATGATGAAGCAGGGGCCATTTCCATTTAATTATTTCCAAACAGTTTGTGGAGCTTAGTTTTGAGTCCCATTCAAACACTGCATTTAATACTATTGTAGTGTGGGTTGGTGGTGTTGTCGTGTTGTTCCTCCTTTACGGACAACCCAACCCACGACTCGGTAGAGTGCTTATACTTAACTAGATCACACTAGATGCTTCTGGCTCTTGGAGAGGGGCTCAACGTCACACGTTTAGGGGATGCAGCTCCAACACTAAGCTTCGTTGTCACGTGCACACATCCACTCGAGCCGCTGTGACTCCCCACTCTCTCCTTATGCGATATGTTCTCCTCAATCCCCTTTGACTTACTAGTTTTCCGTCCTACCCTGTCCACAGCAGTGGTTCCTGTTTCTTTCTCTCTCTCCTTCTTTACTATTTCCTGGGAAGCCTCACTAGGACAAGGGCAAACACCAGCAAATTTGAATACATTTACTGGACAAAGCACATACACAATACATACACACACACAATAATAATGAATCCTATACTCTATACTATTACAGTCAGGTTGCACTCCAACACCATCAGAACTATCATCTGCTTATCAAGTGGTATCCTATCTCCTGGTTCATCACCTAATATTACCAACCTCCTCAAGTAGATCAAGTCTTACAATACAATGTTGCACTATCAGCATGAGAATATATATATATACATATATAATATATATATATATATAAATATATATATAAAATATATATATAAATATATATATATATATATATATATATATATATATATATATATATATATATATATATATATATATATATATATTAGTATATTTTGGTAGCAGTCTTTCCTGTAGACATATGTTATTAAATATGACCGAAAAAGTAAGATTAATAATTCTAACACGAATTTTCTCAATTTTCCTTATGTTTGTTTTTACTGATGACGGTAAATGAAAAATCAATTCTCCAAAATTCATTCTTTATTTCTTAGTCTGACGCGACACTTGAGCGCGTTTCGTAAAACTTATTACATTTTCAAAGACTTTAGTTACACACACACAGAACAACTATAACTGAACAGAGTTTAAACAGCTTTTCTTTTTTATACCTGCATTTGGGTGAGGTGACATGTTACAATGGTTTGGGGTGAGGTGAGAACAAACACAGAACACGAAACAATGGGTATAAGCTGAAGGGAAGAATAGATCTGTAACTGCAGAAGGCCTATTGGCCCGTATTTCTTGATGTTTCTATATTGGAGCGGAGTCTTGAAGTGGGTAGAATATAGTTGTGCATTAATTGTCATTTACCGTCATCAGTAAAAACAAACATAAGGAAAATTGAGAAAATTCGTGTTAGAATTATTCTTACTTTTTCGGTCATATTTAATAATATATATATATATATATATATATATATATATATATATATATATATATATATATATATATATATATATATATAAATATCGCTTCAGTCTTGCCGAAAAAGTGTACCCTGAGTCACAATGTGGTTTCAGAGCAGAAAGGTCGACCACTGACATGATTTTCTCCCTGAGACAGTTTCAAGAAAAGTGCAGGGAGCAGAGAAAAGCCCTGTACATCGCCTTCATTGACCTTACAAAGGCCTTCGACCTCGTGAGTAGGGACGGATTCTTCAAGATCTTAGCCAAAATTGGCTGCCCACCCACCCTACTCAGCATGATAGAATCGTTCCACAAGGACATGAAGGGGACAATCGTGTAAGACGGCTCAACCTCTGAACCATTCAACATCAACAATGGTGTTAAACAGGGGTGTGTTCTTGCTCCAACCCTGTTCGGCATCATCTTCGCGATCCTTGCCAAGCATGTCTTTGGAACAACCAGAAGACATCCATCTCCGTACAAGATCTGATGGAAAGCTCTATAATCTATCCAGACTCCGAGCAAGGACAAAAGTACAGATGCGAATCCTCAGGGAGATCCTCTTCGCCGACGACGCAATAATCACCCCACACACAGCAGAAGGCCTGCAGCAGCTACTCGACCGCGTTGCTCCAGCCTGTTCCGCATTCGGCCTGACAATCAGCCTGAAGAAGACACAGGTGATTGGACAAGATGTCAATGAGCAATCCTGAATAAATATAGCAGATTGTGCTGGGGCAGTTCACGAGTTTGTGTACCTGGGCTCCACAATCTCAGACACCCTTTCCATGGACACTGAGCTCAACAGGTGCATCGGGAAGGCCGCAACAACACTGTCCAGGCTCACAACGCGCGTTTGGGAAAATCCCAAATTGACAGTTCACACCAAGGCACAAGTCAACATGGCATGTGTGGTGAGTACACTTCTCTACATCTCGGGAATCCTGGACCCTGCGGTCTCGTCAGGAGAGACAGCTCAATACCTTTCACATGTGGAACCTGAAAGGCATCCTTGAAATCACGTGGAAAGACCACGTCACCACCAACACAGTACTCAAGAGAACAGGAGTACATTCAATGTTCACTCTCCTGAAGCAGAGACGCATGCGTTGGTTGGGACATGTCACACGCATGGACGATGGCCGCATACCGAAGGACCTCTTGTATGGAGAACTGGAATCAGGAAGGAGACCCACCGGAAGACCTCAAGTACGTTTTAAAGATGCCTGTAAACGCAACCTCAAGCGCATGAACATCGAGGTCAACACTTCGGAGGCAGCAACTGCGGACAGATCTGCCTGGGGATGCAAAGTGCAGAAGGGACTCCAGTAGTTCGAGGATGAACTGAAGAGGCAGGCGGAGGATAATAGACTTCAAAGGAGGTCTCGACCACTGTCAGACGCACCCGCTTCGGCGTTTATCTGCGCTCGCTGTAGTCGGGACTGTCATTCTCGGGTTTGCCTTCACAGCCACAGCAGGCTTTGGCTGGGAAGTGCAACCAACTAGATGACTACAACTAGACACCCAGGGCACAATTCCATCACCTCACGGGATTGACGGTTGCCTACTATTAAATAGGTACTTGGGAGTTACAGCTGCTTTGGGCTGCTTCGTCTGTGTGCATGCACGCACGCACGTACGTGTGTGTGTGTGTGTGTGTGTGTGTGTGTGTACTCGACTATTTTTGCTTGTGGTGCTTCAGCTTTTGCTCTTTGGTCCCGCCTCTCAACTGTCAATCAACTGATGTATAAATTCCTGAGCCTACTGGGCTGTATCATATCTACAATTGAAACTGTGTATGGAGTCATCCTCCACCACATCACTGCCTAATGCATTCTATCTGTTAACTACTGACATTGAAAAAGTTCTTTCTAACGTCCCTGTGGCTCGTGTGGGGTACTCAGTTTCCACCTGTCTCCACTTGTTTGTGTACCACCAGTGTTGCATAGTTTATCCTTGTCTAACCGGTCGATTCCCCTGAGGATTTTGTAGGTTGTGATCATGTCTCCCCTTACTCTTCTGTCTTCCGTAGGTGCATTTCCCGCAGCCTTTCCTCGTAACTCGTGCCTCTTAGTTCTGGGATTAGTCTAGTGGCATACCTCTAAACTTTTTCCAACTTCGTTTTGTGCTTGACAAGGTACGGGCTCCATGCTGGGGCCGCATACTCCAGGATTGGTCTTACATATGTGGTATACAAGATTTTGAATCATTCCTTACACAGGTTCCTGAAGGCTGTTCTGATGTTAGCCAGCCTCGCATATGCAGCAGACGTTATTCTTTTTATGTGGGCTTCAGGAGACAGGTTTGGTGTGATATCAACTCCTAGATCTTTCTCTGTCCGTTTTATTAAGTACTTCATCTCGTATTCTGTATCCTGTGTCTGGCCTCCTGTTTCCACTGCCTAGTTTCATTACTTTGCATTTACTCGGGTTGAACTTCAATAGCTATTTGTTGGACCATTCACTCTGTCTAGGTCATCCTGTAGCCTCCTACTATCATCCTCTGTTTCAATCCTCCTCATAATTTTTGCATCATCAGCAAACATTGAGAGAAACGAGTCTATACTCTCTGGGAGAAAGTGTGTGTGTGTGTGTGTGTGTGTGTGTGTGTGTGTGTGTGTGTGTGTGTGTGAGAAAATTAGGGTGAAGGACTTACCCGTAATCTATGCACGCTTATGGCTGTACAAGAATGTAATTTTTTATATAATATATAAAAGTTACTCTATTTGAAGTGTGTGTGTGTGTGAAATTTGAAACGTCTTTCGTCTGGAAAAACTAATTATTTGACTTTCCTCCAAAGCCATTTTCTTGTTTGCCACTCATTATGTAGCGTTCTGTGCCTTTCACGTGAAAGTATGGGGCAGCTGAGGTCAATGCATTTTCTTTCATCTAGTGAAATTTCGCACATGCCAGGATGGAGAAAAGATTAAATATTGATCCAAAGCAACATTTTCATTGCCTTAGTATATTTAACAAAAACTGGGATTATAGTAGCTGCTTTCTAATCCTTTTCTATTTCCAGAAAATCTGTCAGCAAATGCCCTTTACATGTTTGTACTTGTATAGATACATTTAAAGTTGTATGCACTAGTTAATTTGTTAAAAACATACTTAAAAGGGCCTTTCTGTTGCAGGTGTGTGAGGGAGCTGCAGGTGTGTACTCGCCTAGTTGTGCTTGCAGTGGTTGAGCTTTGGATCTTTGGTCCCGCCTCTCTACTGTCAATCCACTTCTGTGCAGATTATGAAGTTTATTGGACTTTCATCAAATCTACATTTGAAACTGTGCATGGAGTATCAGTAGGTCCCGATATAAATATCGTTACCCCCCGATTGATGAAGATGAAGATTAAGCCATCCAAAAGGTGGCACGGGCATGAATAGCTCGTAAGTGGTGGGCCTTTTGAGCCATTACCAGTATCAATAGATGATACTGGAGATCTGTGGGGGCGCAACTGCACCCTGCGTGATGGGAGATGTCTCCCGGACCAAATGGTGACCAAATGGTCGTTACCCCCGATAATATATATATATATATGTATATGTATATGTATATATATATGTATATGTATATATATATTATTAAATATGACCGAAAAAGTAAGATTAATAATTCTAACACGAATTTTCTCAATTTTCCTTATGTTTGTTTTTACTGATGACGGTAAATTAAAAATCAATTCTCCAAAATTCATTCTTTATTTCTTAGTCTGACGCGACACTTGAGCGCGTTTCGTAAAACTTATTACATTTTCAAAGACTTTAGTTACACACACACAGAACAACTATAACTGAACAGAGTTTAAATACCTGCATTTGGGTGAGGTGACATGTTACAATGGTTTGGGGTGAGGTGAGAACAAACACAGAACACGAAACAATGGGTATAAGGGAAGAATAGATCTGTAACTGCAGAAGGCCTATTGGCCCGTATTTCTTGATGTTTCTATATTGGAGCGGAGTCTTGAAGTGGGTAGAATATAGTAGTGCGTTAATTGGCTGTTGATTGCTGGTGTTGACTTCTTGATGTGTAGTGCCTCGCAGATGTCAAGCCGCCTGTTGTCGCTGTATCTATCAATGATTTCTGTGTTGTTTGTTAAGATTTCTCTGGTGATGGTTTGGTTGTGGGAAGAGATTATATGTTCCTTGATAGAGCCCTGTTGCTTATGCATCGTTAATCGCCTGGAAAGAGATGTTGTTGTCTTGCCTATATATTGAGTTCTTTGGGGCTTACAGTCCCCAAGTGGGCATTTGAAGGCATAGACGACATTGGTCTCTTTCAAAGCGTTCTGCTTTGTGTCTGGAGAGTTTCTCATGAGTAGGTTGGCAGTTTTCTTGGTTTTATAGTAAATAGTTTTTACTATAAAACCAAGAAAACTGCCAACCTACTCATGAGAAACTCTCCAGACACAAAGCAGAACGCTTTGAAAGAGACCAATGTCGTCTATGCCTTCAAATGCCCACTTGGGGACTGTAAGCCCCAAAGAACTCAATATATAGGCAAGACAACAACATCTCTTTCCAGGCGATTAACGATGCATAAGCAACAGGGCTCTATCAAGGAACATATAATCTCTTCCCACAACCAAACCATCACCAGAGAAATCTTAACAAACAACACAGAAATCATTGATAGATACAGCGACAACAGGCGGCTTGACATCTGCGAGGCACTACACATCAAGAAGTCAACACCAGCAATCAACAGCCAATTAACGCACTACTATATTTTACCCACTTCAAGACTCCGCTCCAATATAGAAACATCAAGAAATACGGGCCAATAGGCCTTCTGCAGTTACAGATCTATTCTTCCCTTATACCCATTGTTTCGTGTTCTGTGTTTGTTCTCACCTCACCCCAAACCATTGTAACATGTCACCTCACCCAAATGCAGGTATTTAAACTCTGTTCAGTTATAGTTGTTCTGTGTGTGTGTAACTAAAGTCTTTGAAAATGTAATAAGTTTTACGAAACGCGCTCAAGTGTCGCGTCAGACTAAGAAATAAAGAATGAATTTTGGAGAATTGATTTTTAATTTACCGTCATCAGTAAAAACAAACATAAGGAAAATTGAGAAAATTCGTGTTAGAATTATTAATCTTACTTTTTCGGTCATATTTAATAACATATGTCTACAGGAAAGACTGCTACCAAAATATACTAGTATATATATATATATATATATATATATATATATATATATATATATATATATATATATATATATATATATATATATATATATATATATATATTGTGACGATAATCTCTTATCAGAGATTTAGCCTGCTATCTCCTTATTCATCACGTCCTCAACAATATGCAAGATACGTTTTGTAGTGGCTAAACGTATATATCAAGACAGCCACACGCACCTCAACTCCCTCCCCCCCCACTCCAGCACCTGCTGCACACCTGGTCGACGCGCCGAACCCTTCAACTGCCTA
This sequence comes from Procambarus virginalis, assembly GCA_020271785.1. Lineage (NCBI taxonomy): Eukaryota > Metazoa > Arthropoda > Malacostraca > Decapoda > Cambaridae > Procambarus > Procambarus virginalis. The sequence goes on along the minus strand of WNGS01161657.1, from coordinate 12,815 downwards.
ACTAGCGACTTGCGGCCGTCCAGCGTTCTCATTGGCCGCCAACCAACACACCACTCCCGTTCCTCGCCAATCACAATCATCGCCAGTTATTGTTGGAGTCCCTTGCATTTCTGCCAGCCAGAATATATCTCGTGCTCCTGCTATGAACACCTGAATTTGACCCACCTCGTGTGATCAAATAAGAGGTTCTTAGCTAGCGCATATATTCCCAGCACCATTTTATTTTGTTAACGTAACCAGTTCCCCCCTTTTCACTTTGTTATAATTTTATATATTTTTCTTTTACATTATATTATATATATGCCAAGGTATCGTCTTTATTTTATTTTGTGTTTTCTATATTAAAGTAAAGTATTTTGTTATATTTTGTGTTTTCGTGTTTCTTGCCTTACCACAGATTATCAGACAAGCAGTCACTCTTTTTTTTTCTTTTTTTTATTTAAATTTAGTATATGTGGCCCAGCACTGACACCTGCTAGTTGGAAGACTGCCGACCACCATTTCCAACACGTTACCGTCACATATAAATGGGGGCCTGTCCACGGAGCTTCACTCAGGTATTGGTAATTGTGGTAAGCATACTTGGCTTTCATTTCCCTTGCTTCCATTATTTACATTAATCATTTTTTATTTTATATGGTGCTGTGTATATTGTGCATTACGGGAATAGCATATGGTGAGAGTGAGACAACTTTGGATTACGTGGTGACTGTAGGCCGCAGTCATACTCTTAATTGGTCGTCTCCCCCTTCCGTGTTATTATCCGTGTCTAACATCTTTTGTCCCCAGATATTTCTCACTTTTGACAGATTATCACATAGGTACCCTGGTACTGTGGTCTGTCTCCGGGTCAATAGCACCCAAGTCCTGCAATCCGACTCTAGGAGGAAAAAGAGGGCTTTAGATCCTCTAGCACGAACTATTATTGGCGAATTGGGACCTCGCCGATAGTTCTCGTCACCAGTTGACACTCGCACCCCTACTCGTCGGTCAGACTGATGGTATTTACCTAAGGTAGGGAATTGGCGTTCTTTCTTTTGAGCACAAAGTTCGCTAATTCTGTAAATACCATATTCAATTTCAGTGGGTACCTTTGCTTATGTTCTATAGTGACTTGGCAAGGTATGACTACATTTTTTGGACTACCTCATTTATTTTGAAGCCATTTAGTGTTTCACTTGTCTTTTAAACTCAGTTTTCACTAATTAGTAGGATTTTCTTGCCTTTATCCTCCCACAGTGAGTACCAGGTACAAGATTTCCTGCGACCTTATTCATTTACCATCTTGAATTAACTTTAATTATTAATAATTCCCCACAGGATAGGTATCAGTTGCCACGTTTCCTGTTTCTGACATTCACCATATTCTCACTATATATTCGTATCTCCTATATTTTGCTATATTTTCACAATGTTCCGCCTACAAGCATTCAAACAGATCCAGAAGGTGAAATAGGGACCTTACGTCACGCTAAGAGGGTCGATTTGTTAACTCTTGCACATGAGTATCACTTGGAAGTTCCTGATGGAGCCAACAAATTTGCCATTAATAATATGATACTGGATCACCTTGCTGATGAAGGTATTATAGATTCTTCTACTCATGAACAGTACATTATTTCAGATAAGGATGACTTGAGAGCGATAAAGCTCAAATTGGAACTTGCCAAGATCGAGCTACAGCAACAACAGGAAGCAGCTGCAATCCGAGAGCGTGAAGCTGCAATCAGAGAACGTGAAGCTGCCCTCAGAAAGGAAGAACGAGAACGTGAAGCTGCCCTCAAAAAGGAAGAACAAGAAGGGAAATCCGCCTCAAGGAAAGGGAGGCCGCACTGAAGAAGGAAGAAAGTGAAAGGAGGCCCTACTCATAAGAACATAAGAACATAAGAACAAAGGTAACTGCAGAAGGCCTATTGGCCCATACGAGGCAGCTCCTATTTATAACCACCCAATCCCACTCATATATATGTCCAACCCATGCTTAAAACAATCGAGGGACCCCACCTCCACAATGTTACGCGGCAATTGGTTCCACAAATCAACAACCCTGTTACTGAACCAGTATTTACCCAAGTCTTTCCTAAATCTAAACTTATCCAATTTATACCCATTGTTTCGCGTTCTGTCCTGTGTTGATACTTTCAATACCCTATTAATATCCCCTTTGTTATGTCCATTCATCCACTTGTAAACCTCTATCATGTCACCCCTAACTCTTCGCCTTTCCAGTGAATGCAAATTAAGCTTTGTTAATCTTTCTTCATATGAAAGATTTCTAATTTGGGGAATTAACTTAGTCATCCTACGCTGGACACGTTCAAGTGAATTTATATCCATTCTATAATATGGCGACCAAAACTGAACTGCATAATCTAAATGGGGCCTAACCAGAGCAAGATATAGCTTGAGAACCACACCAGGTGTCTTGTTACTTACGCTGCGATTAATAAATCCGAGTGTCCGATTTGCCTTATTACGAACATTTATGCATTGATCCTTTTGTTTTAAATTCTTACTAATTATAACTCCCAGATCCCTTTCGCAATCCGACTTCGCAATCTCAACACCATCTAGCTCGTATCTTGTAACTCTATCATCATTACCTAGCCTCAGAACTTTACATTTGTCAGCATTAAACTGCATCTGCCAGTCCTTTGACCATTTCAAAACCCTATCTAGATCAACTTGAAGTGATAGTGAGTCCTCCTCCGAATTAATTTCCCTACCGATTTTCGTATCATCGGCAAATTTGCAAATGTTGCTACTCAAACCTGAATCTAAATCATTTATATATATTATAAACAACAGAGGTCCCAAGACAGAGCCTTGAGGCACTCCACTTACAACATTTTCCCACTCTGACTTGACTCCATTTATACTAACTCTCTGTTTCCTTTGGTATAGCCATGCCCTAATCCAGCTTAATATAGCACCCCCAATACCATGAGCCTCTATCTTTTTAATCAGTCTATCATGTGGCACTGTATCGAAAGCTTTGCTAAAGTCAAGGTACACAACATCACAATCCTTACCACTATCAACTGCCTCAACTATGCTAGAATAAAAAGATAACAAATTTGTTAAACATGAACGGCCATTTATAAAACCATGTTGCGACTCAATTATTAATTTATGTTTTTCAAGATGAAGACGAATTTTATTTGCTATTATAGATTCGAGTAACTATCCCACAATAGACGTTAGGCTAATTGGTCGATAGTTAGACGCAAGTGATCGATCTCCTTTCATAAAAACTGGTATCACATTAGCAACTTTCCAAAACTCTGGCACTCTGCCTGACTCTATTGATTTATTAAATATGATTGACAGTGGGTCACAAAGCTCCTCCTTGCATTCTTTCAGCACTCTGGCAAACACTTCATCCGGCCCTGGGGATTTGTTTGGTTTGAGTTTTACTATTTGTTTAATCAACATTGGTGTTCCTCAGGGCAGCATACTTGGCCTTCTCCTCTTTCTCATCTGCAGTAATGACCTTCCAAATGCCTCCCAACACCTTAAACCAATTCTATTTGCTGACGACACAACCTTCATTTACTCCAGTCCTGACCCCCTTGCTCTAAATGCCACAGTAAATACTGAACTAAATAAAGTCCATCTTTGGCTAACTGCCAACAAACTCACCCTTAACATTGACAAAACTTTCTATATTCTGTTTGGCAATAAATCCTCTAATCAAATAAATCTCAAAATAAATAATACCCTAATTTGTAACAAATTAGATGGCAAATTCCTTGGCGTTCTCATTGACCACAAGCTGAATTTCCAGGGACACATTCTAAATATATCAAAAAAGTTTAAAAAAATGTTGGCATTCTTTCTAAGATCAGATATTATGTACCCCGCCCTGCCCTGGTGACTCTATTACTCCCTCATCCATCCATATCTCAACTATGGTATTTATGCTTGGGGTTCTACTACCCAAAATCATTTACGTCCTCTAATTACTCAACACAAAGCTGCTATTAGGACAATATCTAACTCTGGCCCCAGACATCACTCGGTACCCCTACTTAAATCTCTGAATATGTTAGATATTAAGTCACTGCACGTTCTCTGATATGTATTATACATATATAAAACGCTGAACTGTAATGCCAATCCTGACCTCAAAAGCTTCATTGAAGGTTGTAACAGAACCCATGAGCACCACACCAGAAATAAGTACAGTTTTGATATTCCAAGAGTACGACTTAATCAAACTAGAAATGCTCTGCAAATCAAGGGACCCAGAATGTGGAATGACCTTCCCATCCATGTTAAAGACTGTACATCTCTCAACCAGTTTAAGATAAAAACGAAGCACTACCTAATAAACTCCCTGTAACCTACCTTACCCCTCTATTGTCAATCCATGTCTGTTTTTTTAAGTAACGCTGTTTGTCGACCTAATTGTATTTGTGCTGCCTTTTCAGCATGTTCCCCCCTTTTTGTCTCTATTTTTATTTGTTCTCAACACATTTTATTCTTTTTACTCAATTGGTAAGCTTTAGTCATTATTGTTTTTCATGCCCGAAACGCTTTGCGTAATAGTGGCTTTAGGCACTGTATGTACTATCTCTATCTATAATTCCATCAATCTTTGTAAAATCTCTTGTATGTATGTACCTTACCTAAATAAACATTTATTTATTTATTATTTTATAAGTCGCATTGTCATTTTGTATGACCTCGAGGCTCTGTACGTTAGTAGGCGCAGCCGACGCATATGCTTGGCAACAATAGACTAGTTAGCTGCGAATGTAGGTTATATAGAAACGGAGCAAGATTTTATGGTGTGCTCCCCAGGTGGTGCCAGTGAGGGCTTTAAGTTTGGCGAGTCGGGGTTGTGTCTTCTGTTTAAGGTGTTGAATGTGTACCTTCCAGGTAAGTAAGGGGGAGTCTAAGCGCATGCCAAGGTATTTATGTTCTCGTACATATTGGATGGGAGTGTTGTGTATTGTGAAGGTGGGTGGATGAAGTAGTCTTTTTTTAGTGAAAATCTGATAACAGGTTTTGGTAGTACTAACTTGAAGGCCCCATCGTTGTGTCCAATCTATGAGGTGGTCAAGTGCCGTTTGCATTGTTGAGACTGTATTAGGTAGGACAGTGTCTGAGTAATACAACGTTAAGTCGTCGGCGTAAGCCTAGAGGTGAACAGGATGGGTGTTAGGCAAATCTGCTAAGAATGCAGCGAATAGGGTTGGGCTTAGTATGGAGCCTTGTGGGACACCCGTTTGTATTGGAATGCCATCGGAAAACTCGCCTTGTATAAAGACTTTGGAGGTCCTGTTCGTGAGATAGGCCTGTACCTTACCTTGAGGTTACCTTGAGGTGCTTCCGGGGCTTAGCGTCCGCGCGGCCCGGTCGTCGACCAGGCCTCCTGGTTGCTGGACTGATCAACCAGGCTGTTGGACGCGGCTGCTCGCAGCCTGACCTATGAGTCACAGCCTGGTTGATCAGGTATCCTTTGGAGGTGCTTATCCAGTTCTCTCTTGAACACTGTGAGGGGTTTGCCAGTTATGCCCCTTATGTATAGCGGAAGCATGTTCAACAGTCTCGGGCCTCTGATGTTGATAGAGTTCTCTCTCAGAGTACCTGTTGCACCTTTGCTTTTCAACGGGGGGTATTCTGCACATCCTGCCATGTCTTTTGGTCTCATGTGATGTTATTTCTGTGTGCAGGTGTTATAAATTGATAATTCTTGCTATGGGGGGAACTGGTCTATTAAGGGGTAAGGGTAAGTAGAATTCAGAGGTATCCAAAATGGGAGAACTAAAAGGCCCGGCCCCCAAAGTAAATTGTCCACAGTAATAGTAACTTGTTACTAGACCCTGTTAGGCTAGAGGTAGATCGTTGTACTCCCACACAGGAAGAAGGGATACTCTGTTCTAGCTTACTTATTTATTAAACCCCTAACAAACCCCCCATACACAATCACCAATAACAAATATAATAATAACTTTACCACACGATCTTACGTTAAAAGCCTTGGTCCACATAGGCAGGATACAAGGTTTTACACTGAACACAAGCTAGGGTAAAGCTCTACTATTGAATCACTTGAAGTTAGAGTCAGCTTAGGGTAGGGGAACCATGTGGTCACAATGGGACCCCCGTTAGAATTACTAGTAAGATAAACACTTAAAAACACTTACTACACCCCAGGTATACTACTCTACACATAGAACATGGGTATGCCAGAATATAACAATAAACAAACACAGTAAACACTTAGCTAGAATAAGACACAGAAATAAAGAATGAAGAGGAAGGGTAGGAAGATCCGGTCCCCACGACGTCAGCTGAGAGAAGACCGCCTCAGAGCAGATCCTGCATTCGTGTGGTGCCGGGAAGAGCCTAATTGATCGTACAGCTATACACATTAAAACATCTTCCCCTATGCCTCGTATTTTACTTTACTCGTTCTAAGGATAGTTAATCTTATAACAATGTTACTTAATCCACAACAAGTTCAAGAGTCTGAATGCTCTTCGAGAAACAAGAATAGTCTTACGTCTGGCAGGGAAAATGCAAACATATGCAGCTCCCGATGCGATCAATACTACGAGGTAGTTATTAAGCTCAAATTTGACCTCTGGTTTCCATCTAAAGAACCCAGGGTCGTAACAGCAGGTTTGGGACCAGCCCCTCTAATAATTTCCACGTGTAAATTATTATGCATCTCTCCCGCCTGCGCTCAAGGGAGTACAGATTTAGGCTCTTTAGTCGGTCCCAATAGTTTAGATGTTTTACTGAGTGGATTCTAGCAGTAAAGGATCTCTGCACGCTCTCCAGGTCAGCAATTTCTCCAGGTTTGAAAGGGGCTGTCATTGTGCAGCAGTACTCCATTCTAGAGAGCACAAGCGTTTTGAAAAGTATCATAGAAGTAACCATAGAAGTAATCTTCCCCGAACGCCTAAACGTGCAAGCTTTGCCAAGAGGCAAGTATGAGGAATGCTATCAAAAGCTCCTTTGATGTCTAGGTAGACAACAAGACAATATTTACTTTTTCTGAGAGAGGTGCGGATTTCATGTTCAAGTCTGAGTATTTGATCAAGCGTGGAGCATTGCGGTCGAAATCCAGCTTGGAGTGACGGTATAATATCATTATACTGCAGGTACCATTGGAGGCGAATATGTACTAGCCTTTCCATGACTTTACTGAGGCATGATAGTAAGGAGATAGGTCTGTATGACGCAAGCTGGGATGGGTCTTTCCCTGGTTTAAGGAAAGGAAGAATAATACTGGTCTGCTATTGTGAGGGAATTTCCGTGAGTCCAGCGTAGGCTGTAATAGTTTAGAAGAGTGCTATGTGCAGTCGATGGAAGATATTTGATGAGTTCATATGGAATTCCATCCTCTCCAGGTGCCTTGCCAATAGGTAGGCGGTTTAAGGCTAATCGTAGCTCGCTTAAGTGTACATGTTGTAGACGCCGAGCATGGGCAGCGGTATGGCACGGTCAATTTCTTGTCTAAGAGAATGTTCTTGGGCATGAAGGAATGGTGTTGAGAGGGGTAACTTTTAGGCATTCAGCAAGAACGTTTGCACGCTCTGAGGCGTTTAACAGAGTGAACCGTTGATCATCAGGGGGAACGAAGGGAACGTTGGGCGACCTTTAATGCTGTTAAATGTAGCCCAGACTTTTGAGTGTGGCGTGGTGGGTGTGAGGCTATACAGAATGTTGCCCATGATGCTCGCGGTGGGAGTAGCGTCATGGCGACTGGTGGAGGTTCACGCAGCGTCTCTCCTACAAATATTGCCGATACCTTTGAGGGACTGGGAAACCACTGTCGCATACCACCATTAGATCATGAAACGTCACCCGGTCTTAGAAGAGGATCTAGATGGAGATTTCTAGACAGCAAACATCACAGCAAGGCAAACA
>WNGS01161656.1:40055-57665 GCA_020271785.1 Procambarus virginalis | reverse complement strand
CGGACACTACCAAGGCTACCCCAAACCTGTCCCAAACCTTCGAAAACAAAAGAAGCAAACAAAGAACGAAGGCACAAAAAACTCCGTCGCACCCGAGACCAAAAGTCATGCAGAACCCCAAGAAGAGGGGGACATGACTGAGAAGGACCCGGCCCGGAAAAGGGGCGAAGACTGTAGAAAAACACCCACCTACAGGACGGAAACAATGGGCACACTGGACAAGGAAAACCGAGCCCAGGGAGGGACCGAACACCCACAAAGCACGTGCTGAGCGGGGGACGGAAAAACCCCACACCACAAACACCGCAAGCCCCGCCCGAGGGGTAGAAAGACCCCGGCGGGGACCAACGGAGCCGAAGGCCCCTTACATTAGCCCCACCCCTGCCCCGAGGAACCCACCCCTGCAGGCCCCGGGGCCGAGACTGTCCCCTCAAAGCCCCAGCGTCAAGAAAAACCCGGAGCAGCCGTGAAAAACACCAAGGAAGGGGACCCACTAGGCTCCGGAACTTGAACGGAAACACGGAGGAAAAGCGAGGGGCGAGCGAAGACCCAAAGCTCATCCCCAAACCCTTGAACCCCGCCCCGACCCCGACCCCGAAGCCTACAGATGCATAGGTGCTGGAAGCAGGAGGGGGAAATCAAGGGGCGTGGAAGAACCAAGGCCGAAGCTACCAAAACCCCCAAAGTGTGTCCCTACACAAGCGAGAGCAGGCATCGGGGCGTCCGGGGAAGCAACAAACCTAGTCGCGTTGCAACAACCTACCTTGCAACTCGCGAGCTGCCTGCACCCACCGGAATTCACAGAGCAGACTGGGTGAATGGAGTCACGAACATAAGCAACAAAGCTCACAGGACTCAGGGTCGAATGTGTCACCCGACCCAACAGGCAGCATGACGGAGGCAAAAAACAAGGAGAGTCACCCTGAGACAAGGGACAGAGCAACCCTCAACTCCACAAAGCGAGAGGGGACGCAAGGCGTCTCCACAAACGGACCCGAGAGCCCCACGGGGGGTTTCCCAGGGCCCTAGACTGGGTCTGCTAAGGGTTATCTTATCCCAGGCAGGGCACTGCTACCCGGCGCCCCAAACTACCAGCAAACTGCTAAAGCTGAACCCACGGTACGTGTCCACCCGTGAGGGCGATGCAGGGGGTGCCACCACACAACGAACCTAATATAAGGGGGGGAAACAAGGCAGACCCCCCTACCAGGCAAAAAAAATATAAAAGAAAAACCACACAAGTTGACAACATACCCAGAGGGAACAGAGCCAGCCGCTGTTATAGGTGAAAACTAGCTACGCAGTACCCTGCGCCCCACCAGTGTTATAACTACCACTTACCCCAAGTTAAACAAGGGAGGAAAACTCCCAAACACTCGGGGCGGCCAAAACGCCAAGCAGCGAAAAGCCAACAGAGGTAGAACCCAAGGTGACTTGTGGAAGGCAACCCCAAGCCCCAAGGGCGGTACATACAGGGCACTCAGGGAAGGTGACCCTAAGCACATGCAGCCCGAGTACCTGAGAATACTACTCCCAGCTCACACGTTCACCGTAAGAGCAGCACTGAAAACAAGTCACAGCACAGAAACAAGACCGGAGCTGGAGCCACACGACCGTGCAAGATCCCATCAGCCGAGGAATTAAGGCGGGGATCGCCGGCGCGGGGGTCTGGGGCTCCCCTTCCCCCTCCCGGGGAGGGAGGAGCTGCGCAGACATGCGGCGCGGCCTCGTGTGACGTCATGCATGTTAGTTCGTTTTCCTGGGGGAGTTCTGTCCACCCGTTTGTCAATTTTTGTTGTTAACCAGAATAGGGGCATGTTTTGTGGCGCTTACCTTTCTGGGTGCCTGTCCCGGTCGATGGCAGATATAGAATGCTCCAAATCACATGTGCATTTCTATGGGCCATTGCTCCCCGTGCCTCTCTGAGGGAGCCAGGTTCTGGCTCGTGGTCCCCGGTAGGCCTAGAACTCCACCCACATCGACTGATGCAAAAATAGTTACGGTATCCGTATCAGCCATGGATAGCTCCGGATAGCCGTAGGGGCTCCCCCAGAAAAGGCACTAAAGACACATGCAAGGTGACCAAACACCACACCAAACACCCAGTCAGGAGCCATCGACGCAATCCGCCAAGCGGGGAAGAGTAAACAAGGATGGAACAGTGAACAAGGGTGGCGGAGTGAGTAGAGTATCCCAAGAAGATACTCGCTCCAAACGCATGAGCCTAACCAGAGAAGCAAAGCTCTCCAAAGTACCAACGATGGAACTCAAACCATTCCATACGTCCAAGGAAAAGTCCTGCCAACCTGTGGAGAACTGAGAGGCGGCGCCCAAGCATATAACCAGCAGAGTAGCGAATAATAACTAGACTACTTGCAAGTGTGGTCTAGAACAGACATGCGAGACACCGTACCTACACTCCGAGCGCCCAACCCGCACCATTGCCCGCCAAAATATCACCCGCAACTACTGAATACGCAACAAAATATCAGTAGTTCCTTAGTGTTTGTGTTTATGTACCAATCCACATGATACCTGGTTTAACCTGGTTGATGGGGTTCTGGGAGTTCTTCTACTCCCCAAGCCCGGCCCGAGGCCAGGCTTGACTTGTGAGAGTTTGGTCCACTAGGCTGTTGCTTGGAGCGGCCCGCAGGCCCACATACCCACCACAGCCGGCTGGTCCGGAACTCCTTGGAGGAATAAATCTAGTTTCCTCTTGAAGATGTCCACGGTTGTTCGGCAATATTTCTTATGCTTGCTGGGAGGACGTTGAACAACCGCGGACCTCTGATGTTTTATACAGTGTTCTCTGGTTGTGCCTATGGCACCCCTGCTCTTCACTGGCTCTAGTTCTGCATTTTCTTCCATATCGTTCACTCCAGGTACGTTGTTATTTTACTGTGTAGATTTGGGCCTGGCCCTCCAGTATCTTCCAGGTGTATATTATTTGATATCTCTCTCGTCTTCTTTCTAGTGAGTACATTTGAGAGAGCTTTGAGACGATCCCAATATTTAGGTGCTTTATCGCGTATCTATGCGTGCCGTATATGTTCTCTGTATTCCCTCTATTTCAGCAATCTCTCCTGCTTCTAAAGGGGGAAGTGAGTACCTGAGCAGTACTCAAGGACGGGACAACACAAGGTGACTTGAAGAGTACAAGCATTGTGATGGATCCCTGGATTTGAAAGTTCTCGTAATCTGGTTGATTACCTGGTTGATGGGGTTCTGGGAGTTCTTCTACTCCCCAAGCCCGGCCCGAGGCCAGGCTTGACTTGTGAGAGTTTGATCCACTAGGCTGTTGCTTGGAGCGGCCCGCAGGCCCACATACCACCACAGCCCGGCTGGTCCGGAACTTCCTTGGAGGAATAAATCTAGTTTCCTCTTGAAGATTACCACGGTTGTTCCGGCAATATTTCTTATGCTTGCTGGGAGGACGTTGAACAACCGCGGACCTCTGATGTTTATACAGTGTTCTCTGATTGTGCCTATGGCACCCCTGCTCTTCACTGGCTCTATTCTGCATTTTCTTCCATATCGTTCACTCCAGTACGTTGTTATTTTACTGTGTAGATTTGGGACCTGGCCCTCCAGATCATCCAGGTGTATATTATTTGATATCTCTCTCGTCTTCTTCTAGTGCCGGGGGTGGGCCGGGGCTCTGCTAGCACTCGGCTGCTAGGGGCTCGAAAGGCCGAATACTCAGCCCCTCCGACTCCCGGATTCACCGGAGTCTCCTTGGTCCCACAGGAGAGGACCAGCAATGCCCACCTCCGCAGGTCTTTGCTTCCACCACTGAAGGGGTGCCACTGACTCACCCTGGAAGCCCTTCAGTCAACCACGGGGAACTGCTATCAGCAATTCCGGCCTAGACCCGTGGAGGAGTGAAGAAAGACTCGGGCTTACTTTGTAACAATGACCTCCCTGAGTCTTGCCTGCCGGACAAAGAGGTTGCAGGAACTCCTTTCCCGCCTGTCTTCTCTATCTTTTCCTCAACAAGGTCGCCAGCTGGGTTATTATATCTGCACCCCAGCAATGCAGTTCAGTGGGTGTATATATGTTGTCTGTTGCCTGAGTGTTGCTACTGCCCAGACAATAAGAAATTCTATAGGGAACGTGATGTCCCCTAAATGGTACTATGATAACCCTCGTGTATGCTCAATAGAGAATATAATAATAATAATAATGGAGGCACACTCAAACACAATAATAAAATGTGTGAATTTACTGATAGAATACATGATCACACATATAAGTGACATAAGAGAATGATAAATAATAATAATAACTCTGGAGATTGTCAGCAACTCTTCTCTCACGTTCTCCAGGCTCCTTCAACTGGGCAGATAGACAGGAGTCACACACTCTCTCACAGAAGGGCCTCTTCACCACGTCGGCTCCTCTTCTTCACTGTCCTGCCATCCACACACACTGTCCTCTCTGACAGTCCTGGACATAAGCTGCCCTGCAGCCTATTCTGCTACTAAAGCCTTAATATCCTATTTCCACATATATAAGTGAATATAATGGCCTATCTAGCCTACTCTCACAAAGGGGTAATGGGAGGGAAAATGATCTACCTTAACAATCCTTGGCTCACGACGCCTGTCCCTCGATGGTGTGAGGGTCCTATGCTTCCTGAGTCGATCCTCGGTGATCCAGGAACGTTCCCACAGGTCCTCAGGTGTCGTGAAGCCTCGCGTCTTCGCCGTTCCAATCCCTGGGGTTCAGCTATCCCAATCCTGGTCCATCGATGGGCGCTGAGCTTATCACCATATTCGCCCACACGTTCCTTCCACGAGGCGTTGCTCCTCGCCCTAGGAACGGTGTCGTCCCTCTAACAACCTCAGTGGATGTGACCCGGTCACAGCTATGCCTGCCCGCCACACCTCTTCCAGGCCCTCACATCCAGCGTCGCCGCCCAGCGTCGTCACCGAATCTTTCCCAAGTTTGGCACTTCTCTGCTCAATCAACTTGGTTCCTTTTGCTTCCCAGAAGCGCGGGGTCTCCTATATATCAGGTGGGCTGCGATGGCTAGCTCTAATCCACTGAGAAAGGCCTGTTTAGCCTCCAATCCTTGAGAGCTGACAGAGGAGCGTCCTCTCCCCTTCGCTGTCAGGTCCAATCTGACCATGGCGCTGCCCGGGTACTCGGTGACGTCACGGCGGGCTCTGATTGGTCGCCTGTGACCCGAGTCACCCAATCCGCACACGGCTTGGCGTCCATTCTAAAAAGGTCATATCTGCAGTAGGGGATACTCTTTCATTTATATCCGGGCGCCTCTTTCCCCTTACCTACAGACTTATAATGTAAGTTTCTCCCTGCAGGGAGAGTCGATATGACTCTTATAGCAGGCAACGAAAGAGAGAGGAGAGGGCACCGTAACAGTAGCTGCACCCAATTGCCGTGGGAAAGGAGAAAGCGGATAAACGGAGGGGAGATCAACACCCCTGTGAGCCGTTGACATGTCAGTCAGTCCGACCGGCGCAGGTCACAGTCCTAGCGCTGTATACTGCATTAGTCATCTGTTGGGGCTCGTGACACCCGTCACCGACATCTTTCTTCCTTCTCCCCGGTCGCTCAGTGGCTTCCGGTACCCACACCATAGAGAGAAAGCAGCAGGCGATGACACTGCTGCTGCTCCTCGTTGACAGGGCCGGCGCCTGCTACTCTGACGGCGTCTTGTGCTGGATTTTCCTTGACACACTTCCCAGTGGGCCCCTCCTCCTTCACTCTACTGTAAACGTAAATGTACGTGTGCGGCAGAGATTGAACGGGCAGGAATAATGAGAGAGAGAGTGGGAAAAAGCAATTCTGGGTCTTCTAACCCAAGTCAGCTCCTTCCCGTTTTCTGGTACGTCTGTCGTCATTCGGTTGAGCTTCCCTCCGGTCCTTTCTAGGGCTTGTGGGTCCTCTTCCCGGCAGTTTCTGGATGTTTGGCCTTCTTGTTCTTTTGTGCATATTTCTCCTCTTCGCGCTGTCCCGGCGCTACTCGTTTTCCTGGGGGCGATTTTGCTCCTTTTCATGAGTCTTCGCTCCTACCCTTCTGCAGGGTGTTGGTGCGGGGCGGCTCCTTATGCAGATTCCTTCCCTGTCGGCTTCACTTGTGGTGGTGGACTTGCACGCTTGTGGCATTTTGGTTTTGGTCCTGCATTTTCTTTTCCCTCCTGGGGCTGTCATAGGATTGGCTTGCAGAAGGTGTAGAGGCGCTTGGGACTGTTCCTGGGCTTGCAGAAGGTGTAGAGGCGCTTGGGACTGTTCCGGGTCTGGCACCTTGGTTTCTGCTGCTAGCTTTCGGTATCGATGTACCTTCTGTGCTGTTTCGCAGGCTGTATCGTGCATTGTTTCGCCTCCGGCCGGTTTTCTGCACTGCCTGTGCCGTCCAGGTCTTTGGTCAGGGTGCTCTCCTGTTTTTCTTCTCCTTGGTGGTTGTGGCTCCTTGGGGCCAGGTTTGCTTTGCCTCGGCTATCTTTTGGCATTGGCCTCTGGGGGTCGTGTGGCAGAGCTTCATGCTCTTCTCAGGCAGTGGTTTCCTTGGCTCCTATGATCTTGGTCATAGGTTTCTTCGTCTGTGGCCGTTCTCCCTTTTTCTGGCGAATGTAGTGCCTGCTGCTTTCCGGAGGGGTCCTTTGGTTGTTGTCTCGACTTCGTGTTGAGGAGTGGTTCACCGACCGCCTCCCGAGTATGTCCCCTTGTTTTCCTGGGTAGTCTTTGGTGAGGTAGCTCCGGGGAGCCGTAGGGGCTCCCCCCAGAAAACCAGCGTTGAATGTAATGAAACGCCATTTTCTGGGTGAGTCCCACAGGCTCCCCGGCACCCTCCCACCCTCCGGTCGGCGGGTTTTTCGCGGTTTTGATATCCAGCCTCAGAACTGGGGCGGGGATAGCCGGCGCGGGGGTCTGGGGCTCCCCTTTCCCCTCCCGGGGAGGGGGGAGCTGTGCAGACATGCGGCGCGGCTCGTGTGACGTCATGCTTGTTAGTTCGTTTTCCTGGGGGAGTTCTGTCCACTCGTTTGTCAATTTTTGTTGTTAACCAGAATAGGGGTTTGTTTTGTGGCGCTTACCTTTCTGGGTGCCTGTCCCGGTCGATGGCAGATATAGAATGCTCCAAATCACATGTGCATTTCTATGGGCCATTGCTCCCCGTGCCTCTCTGAGGGGGCCAGGTTCTGGCTCGTGGTCCCCGGTAGGCCTAGAACTCCATCCACATCGACTGATGGAAAATAGTTAGGGTATCCATATCAGCCATGGATAGCTCCGGGGAGCCTCCGGGACTCACCCAGAAAATGGCGTTTCATTACATTCAACGCTGGTTTTTTGTCCATCTTTTGTTCTTTGTTGTCCTGTGGGGCTCTGCCTCGCATTTTGGTGCTTTTGTTTTCGTTGTCGACCCCTGGGTCTTTTCCCTGTCTGGGCACTTTCTTTGCCTTTCTTCGGTGCCTGACTGCACCCTGCTGTCCATAAGGTCCCTCAGGTATGTACGCGCTCCTCTACACATTTTGTGGTTGGTCGTGTGCGTTACTTCCCAGCCGCTCCTTGGGCCGTCTTCGTGGTTTCCTTACTTCTTTCCGTTTTTCCTCCCCCATGCTACACTTTTTTGTGTGTCTGGGTCAGTGCTTCTTGGTTATCCTGTTTGGAGCTCCGGTGGGCCTCTGTCCATGTTCCACGTCCTGCTTTTGGACTTCTCCGGTGTTCCGTTTTGATACCGGGTTCCTGCGATTTCTGTGTGGTCTTCTGCAGGCTTCGGGTTGCACTGTCTGTGGGGGGTGTGGACTTTTCGGTCTGCCGCTCCTGCTTTCCTGGTTCCTTTTCTTGGAACCGGGTTTGCTGGGTTCCGGTTCTGATTTCGGTTTTTCTTTGTTCCTTTTCCAGACCGGGTGTGTTTGCTTTCCAGCGGTTCTCATCCTCGGTAGTTCTCCTCTTGAATGCCTCGGGGATGCATGTCTCATTCTTCCCTGCTGGAGCTGGCTATGTTGCTCCTTTGGGTTGCGGGGTCGCTGTTTTAGATTCGCGTTTTGTGAATCTAAAAACAGGTCCCTGGTTATTGGGACCAGGTTATTGGTCTCCCACCTGCGTGTTTCGTCTCGGGGGCGGTGTTTGGTTTTCCTATCATTGCGAAGGGTCCTTCGGTCTTTGATAGGGTTGGCTTGTCTTTCCTTTGGGGTTGTTCTGGGACCGTCGTCTGGGATTGTCCTGTCACCTCATGTGGGGTGGTGCTGGCAGAGCCGCTCCTGCTTGCGTTCAGTGTTGCGGTTCCTTCTGCTCCGTTCCACTTGCTGTCCTGGGCGTTGTTCCGCTCTGGCTTGCTCTTGAGTTTTGGGGCCGTCCTGGTCGTTGGCCTGGGTGGTCTATTTTTCTTCTCGTTTTGGTCTTTGTTTTGTCTCTGGTTTTGGTTGTTCAGTTAGGACGTGTGGTATCCGCCTCACGGTTCCTTCCCTGTTTTACTTATCTTTGGTGAGGTAGCTCCGGGGAGCCGACGGGGCTCCCCCCAGAAAACCAGCATTGAATGTAATGAAACGCCAATTTCTGGGTGAGTCCCAGAGGCTCCCCGGCATCCCTCCCTCCCTCCGGTCGGCGGCGTTTTTCGCGTATTTTGACATCCAGCCTAAGAACTGCCGGTTGGATCGGCGGCGTGGAGGGTCTGGGGCTCCCCCTTCCCCCTCTCGGGGAGGGGGGGGTTGCGCAAACGGTGGGGCGGCGACGTGATGACGTCATCCTAGTTTGATAACTTTGGGGAGTTCTGTCCACTTGTTCGGCTTTCGGTAGCAATAATTTCACCAGAATAGGGGTTTGTTTTGGGACGCCTACCTTTCTGGGTGCCTGTCCCGGTCGATGGCAGACATAGAATGCTTCCAATCACAAGGGGGTTTCTATAGGCCATTGCTCCTCGTGCCCCTCTGAGGGGGCCAGGTTCTGGCTCGTGGTCCCCGGTAGGCAAGAACTCCTAGCACTTTGATGCCAGAAAGTTATACATATCCATTCAGCCTGGATAGCTCCGGGGAGCCTCCGGGACTCACCCAGAAAATGGTGTTTCATTACATTCAACGCTGTTTTTTTTTTAAATAAGAAATTCCCTTCCCTGAACATGTGTATATAAAAAATAATGTCAAATTCCACTTACTTTGGCCGTGAGGAGGTGGACAAGGTGCACTGTGACGTCATCATGGGCTGGCCTCTGGTACGTGAGTCGCCCAGACACGGTCGCTCGGGCCATTCAAGACCCGCCAGTTGCCACAATTATATTTACAAATATTATTTCTATGTATTTTCAATGCTTTCTAATGTTTTTTCGTATCGTATCAGATGTATTTATGTGTCCTGACAATGTATATAAAGTATAACATCCATAATGTTCCATGGAACTGTGATACATGTGTCACTAAAGTGTCCTCAATAAATGTTTATTGTTGCAATATTACTTGTTTTACTTTCACTAAGAATACATTATATAAAGTTTCACACACTATTTACAAAGTAACACACTGTATTACACTCTTAGTACTCAGCAAGCGAGTGATATTCAAAGAAGCCGTCCATGAGGCACAGCGGGACTTTGCACTTGACACATATAGTACACACAGATTTTCACTTCCGTGGTTTTCGTTCTGAGTGCTTGCAAACAATGCACTCACGTATGCCTTAGGCCTTAGTTCCTGTAGGAGGTAGGTAGGCAGGCTTGTGAATTGCAAAAGCCTCTTTACCAGCCAGTCTGTTGGAAACTAATTGCGCTCTGGTTGGGGCATGATAAACTGTTCTTACACTTTCTTCCTGGCCATACTTGGCGAGTAATTGCGACATCAGAGCTTGACTAAACATTCGAGTTGAAGGTTTTTTGCCCGTTTTCATCAAAAACATGTTAAAACAGTTGAGCACTGTTACATCCACAAGATGGAAGAAGAATTTCCTTGTCCACTTTACAGTTCTGCGGACACACTCGACGGCACCAACCATCATGTCACATTTATCTACAAGTCTCATATTTATATTGTAGTCAATGATACAATCTGGCTTGAACAATGATCCATCACCTCGATACCTCACTTTGCCACTGTCAAGCATTTCACCAGTGTGAACTGTTGACAACATATTGACTTCACGTTTGTCTTTCCAACGCACTGCTAATATTTTGTCACATTTTCTAAGTTCACAGTCACCTACACCAATATTATTTAAAAAAACTGGCATTTCTTTCCTATTTGTCTTTATAGTGCCACACACTCCCGTGTTATGTTCAAGCAAGAACTTTGTTAGCAAGGGGCTCGTATAATAATTGTCAGTGTATAGAATGTGCCCCTTGTTCAGCAATGGTTCCATTAGCGTCTTTACTACACTGCCAGAAAACCCGAGAGGATCGTCTGAGGGTATGTTTCATCTGTACCAGAATATAATATATCGATCACCATTCCGGTTTCACAGTCGCACAGTACAAAAAATTTGAGGCCAAAGCGGTGCCGTTTCGATGGGATGTACTGTTTGAGAGAAGACCTCCCTTGAAAAGAACTGGGGATTCATCAATGACAACATTCTGTCCAAGTACAAAGTAATCACAAAATTTCCCTCTGAGATCATTGAACACTTTTCGCACTCTCCAAAGTCGATCATTTCTATCAAAATTTTCAAGGTTTTCAAAATGCAGGCACCGTAGTAGTAGCAGGAACCTGTCTCGTGACATGTATTTGTTGAACACAGGTGATGGAACAGCAGCTTCTTTGTTCCAATAATCCTGAATAACTTGCTTCTCCAAATGTTTTTGGAGCATACATAGAGCAAAGAACACATACAGCTCAGCCACAGTGGTGTCCTGCCAACGTATCATATGTGAAGCCTGTAATATTCCAGCTTCAATAAGTTGCCCTGCATATCTGTTGGTTTCGGCAACATGAACTGCTCATCAAAATATGCACGAAAATAGCCCATTTCCGTCATGTCTTCACCTGTGTACGGGAACATGGGGGCAACCCCCACATCACTATCATCAAATTGAGGTTTGTGTGGTACAAAAATATCACAGTCCTCCCACACAAATTCAGCCGTTCTCCTTTTAGCACCTACACGAGCGACTCCACTACGGGTGCATTTTCTGGCGCTAAATCTCCTTTGGGGAGGAGTTGGAGGTCTTCTACCTTGTCAGGGAAAGCAGGGAAAGTAGATGTAGAGGCAACACTGTCGTCAGTGTCGTCGAGAGGGGATACATGGCGGCGCTTGGCAGGGCGACCTGCTGAGACAGCAGATCTGCGCCTGGTAACACCGAGACGACGGGAGCTGCTAGCCCTTGCCTCATCTATGCTACTTGTATCAGAAGCAGCGTCACTAAACCCAGAAAATGACTCAATTGTATCACTTTCGTCAAAAATGGGAGATGGAGGTGGTGGTGGTGGTGGGGATAATTCTGGCAAGGGCGATGACCTGTGATGCTTCACTGTGCATGCAGCTCGCCCCTAAACGATACACACTCACTGTATCATCTTCATCTGTATCTATTTCACTTCCACTAGCCCCTTGAGTTATGTCTCTATCAATCCTTGGGTCATCAACATAATATTCCACTTCATCCTCAAACAATAAACTGTTTATCTCCCCTGGAGAAAGCGGTTTTGCAACAGCGTATCCCACGGGTGACTGGGAACTGGAGGCGCGTACGTCAGCCATGGTTGCTCGATCAAAACTGAGGCTACCCTCGGGCCTGGGGCATTCTGGGATTTTTTTTCAAAATGGCCGCCCCTCACTGACGGCCTCAGGCATTCATCTCGTACATAACCAACCGCGCGCGCGTTTCGAATGGGTACCAAAAAATTGGAAGAGTTTTCTCGGTTGGTGCAGTTTCCCGCCGACCGAGAAAACTCTGTTGGCGCAGTTAACCCTCAAACCGCTAGGGGTCCAAATGGAATTAACACCCACACGCGCAACAAAAAAAAATTCAAATTTTTTTTTTTCTTTTTAATGTCTTTATTTGTGTTCCCTGAGCACGGGAAAAATAATAAAAAATTTAATTACACTTACCGTGGACGTAAATGACCCGAGAAGATCATCGATGACGTCACGCCTGATCTTCGCTGGACCGCTGTGCGCCCGGGGTGAGTCAGGCGCGACGGAGGAGGAGCGCGAGTTGCCGCGAATTTATTTTCGCGTTATTATTTACAGTATCTATGGCGTATTTTACACCCATTTTTTTCACTGGTGTGGTTCAATATGTTCTCACAAAATGATTTATAAACATAAAACTGTTGTCAATGTATATTGTATCCACATATAGTGTCACAAGTATTTGCACAAAAATGTCTTATTTCACAATAAAATATACAATTTCTTATGATTTATTTCCACTATATACACTCACTTATTCTGTATTTACATGTTTTGGCACCAGTCTTGGACATTTAGAAGTCATCAAGACTGTGATACTCGTTGAAACATCGGACATGGCACAGAGGGACCTGACACGCTTGGCACCAAGTCATCACCATTTTTCTTTTCTGTTCCCTCTTGGTTGTTGACCAGCATACTACACACGCACGCTGGCCTACTGCACGCTTTCCAGTTGGTGGTAAAAACCTGAGATTGTGTGTCAAAAAGGCATCCCTGTAAGCGAGCCTGGGTGTTGGAGCATGGTGCAATACCGGGTTCAGAATGGGCCTCTGTACACCAGGAATTACTTTGCCAAACTTCTGTAGTAATTGTGTTACTACAGTAAAATTGAATGCACGGAAATTACGTTTACCACCTGTTTTCACAAGATACATATTGTAACTGTTCAGCATTGTTACGTCAACGAGGTGAAAAACATTTTCTTGGTCCACTTCACTGTTTTCCGTACACACTCCACTGCCCCCACCATCATATCACATTTATCCACCAAACGCATGTTGATGTTATAGTCCAAGACACAATCTGGCTTATAGATTATTTCTCTGGTGGTTCTGTTCACCTTGCCACTGTCCAGCATTGTTCCAGCATGAATGGTGGTCAACATGTTCACTTCACGCCTGTCTTTCCACCGCACTGAAAGTATTCCACCTGTTTTTCTGAGCTCGCAATCACCAACCTGCATAGCACCTGGAAACACTGGCATTTCCCTTCGTTTTGCCTTCACTGTGCCACACACTCCAGTTCTATTATCAAGCAAGAACCTAGTTAGCAAGGGACTGGTATAATAGTTATCTGTGTATAATATGTGGCCCTTGTTCAGATATGGTGCAAGCAGTGACTTCACAACACTACCTGAGAAGCCATGTTGGTCATTAGCAGGAATGTCTACATTTGTACCCGTATACATTATCATATGTAACACAATTCCTGTTTCACAGTCACAGAGTACAAAGAATTTCAATCCAAATCGGTGGCGTTTGGATGGAATATACTGCTTGAAGGCAAGACGTCCTTTGAAAAGCACAAGGGATTCGTCAATCACAAGCTTCTGAGCTGGTACGTAGAAATCCCTGTACTTTCCGATAAGTTCATTCAGGACGTGCCTTACCTTCCAAAGCCTATCATCATCATTCCTGTCTTCATCATTTGCAAAGTGAAGACACCTGAGGATTATCGCAAATCGGTCTCGAGACATATATTTGCCGAACATTGGTGTGGGAACAGTATGGTCTTTGCTCCAGTAATGGTCGATTACGTGTTTGACACAATGTTTCATCAACATACACAGTGCCAAAAACACATACATTTCACCTACAGTCGTATCTTTCCATCGCTGCAAACGTGAAAAATCAGATAACTCCTCCTCACCAATGAGATCACTCGCATATTTGTTCGTCTCCTGAACAAGATGTTCCATTAGCGGCTCATCAAAATATGCAGTAAAATAGTCCATTTCACACATATCTGCACCTTTATCAGGGAAAATGTCTGTAATTCCAACATCCGAATTATCAAAAACAGGAATTTGTGGAACAAAATCTGTCCCATCACTCCACACAAAAACACCGGGTGTCTTTCTAGAGCCAATAGCGGCACCACGGCGAGGAAACCGTGTACCAGGAGCTGAAGCAGGTCTAGGAACAGTAGGGGCGGGCAGGGACGGTGATGGAAAATTCCTCGATGTTGAGGGTCTTTGTTCATGTGGTGCCATGCGGTGCCGCATGGCTTGGCCAGATGCTGCTGACGCGACAAATTGTCGCTTGGCAACACCACACACTCCTCCACTGGCACTAGCGACACTATTTTCCGATTCTAAGTCACTAAAACCGGAAAACGATTCACCTTCTTCAGAATCGTCGAGCAAAACATCAATATCTTGCAAGGGAGCACATGAACTGTGTGGTCTCGCACAAATTGGGGTCGAGTGAGGGCGAGGAGGCATGGGCGAGATGCTAGGCCTAGCCCTGGTGGAGCCAGCATGTTCACACTCGTCGTCGGTTGTATCCACCTCTGAGGGCTGTGTGTAGTCATGATCAAAGTCTGAGTCGTCTATATCAGACTCATCACCATCCGGGAACAAACTACGAGTAATCTCGGTCAGAGGTCTCGAGGAACGTCTCGCTGGGCGGGGTCGGTCGTCGGAACGAGATGCACTCGCCATGGTGTCCGCCGGGTAACTGAGTTATGTACACAAAGAGGACCCACGATGGATTTTTTTCCCAGGCGGGGTTTGTTTACGTTCGGTCTAGGCTCGCCAATGACTACCCCCCCACGCGGGCCATTTGAATTATAGCGCTAGACACGAAATCATTTATAAATGATGTGCGCGGTTTCGGTTTTGTCACTGATATCATTTATATATGATATGCGCGGTTTGAGGGTTAAGTGGTTACCCCTTGGTACTCTCCTGCTGGTCTGTGGCATGAACTGTTATGGATTAGTCCACCAAGCTCACCCCTCACTGAGTGTGAGTTTGATGGGTGTTCATATCTTTGCTACCTAAAAATGATCATTCTGTCTGCCTCTGCCATGCAGCCTGTTGGGTCGGTGACATCTATAACCCTAAGTCCTGTGAGACATGTTCTTCCTGGATCTCTTCGCTTACGCTTCTTGAGTGGCTTTGGGTCAGGTCTCTCGGCTGTTTCTCTTTTTCGTCATGATTGCCTGTGCTTTTGCCTCCTCCCTGGTAAGTTCCATATGTTTTTCTTCTTTTCTATGAGTAGTCGCTTTAGGGAGTTACAAAAGTCTCCTCCAGAAAACCAGCTTTGAATGTACTGTAATGAACTACCTATCTACATGTTGATTCCGAGGATCAACATTCCCACCGCCCGTTCTCAGACCAGGTCTCCGGGTTGGTAGCCTGATCAACCAGGTTGTTTGATGCAGTTGTTTGCAGCCTGACATATGGACACAGCCTGGTTGATCAGGTATTCTTTGAAGGTGCTTGTAGAGTTCTCTTTTGAACACTGTGAAAAGTCAGCCAGTTATACCCTGTACAGTATATGTAGGGGGAAGAATGTTGAAAAGTTTTGGGCCTTTGATGTTGATCAAGTAATCTCTGAGCATGCCTGTTGCTCCTCTGCTTTTCAGTGGGTTCTATTTTGCACATCCTACAATGTCATCTGGACTCATGTGGTTATTTCGAATGTAGATTTGGAGTCATCCTTCTAATATTTCAAAGTGTAAATTATTATGTATCTCTCCCCCTGCACTCTAGGAATAGACATTTAAATTTTTTAGGTGATCATAATAATTTAGATGTTTTATTGAGGGAATTCTAGCAGTAAAAGATCTTGCACACACTTTAGGTCAGCATTTTCACCAGCTTTGAATGGGGCTGTTAGTGTGCAACAATATTCCATTCTAGAAAGCACTAATGTCTTAAAAAGTATCATCATTAGCATGTCATCTCTTTTCTGGGGGGAGCCCCGTCGGCACCCTGGAGCTATCTCAGGCTGATATGCTAATGTCAGACTTTGGCATCAATCATGTGTATGGATTCTTAGGGCCTACCAGGGACCACAGCCAGAACCTGGCCCCCCATTACAGAGGCAAGGGGAGCAATGGCCTATAGAAACCCCCGTGTGGTTGGAAGCATTCCATATCTGCCATCGACCGGGTCAAGCATCCAGAAAGGTAAGCGTCCCAAAACAAACCCCTATTCTGGTAAAAACTGTTACCAAAAGCCGAACTAGTGGATAGAACTCCCCAACAGAAAATGAGCAAACTAGTATGACATCACACGTCACCGCGCTGCTGTCTGCGCAGCTCCCCCCCTCCCTGGGAGGGGGAAGGGGGAGCCCCAGACTTCTCACGCCTGCTATTCATCCATCAGTTCTTCAGCTCATGCTAAAGGCACCGGTTGTGTGCTCCGGCTCCAGTGGTTGTTTCAGCACTGTACCTAGTGTGTGGTGTCTGTCTTCTAGGTGGCGCGGGAGCCGGGAGTGAATCTCCAGTGCTCGGGCTGCTTGCGCTAGGTTTACCTTCCTTAGGTAATTACCTAAGTGTAGTTACAGGATGAGAGCTACGCTCATGGTGTCCCATCTTCCCAGCACTCTTTGTCATATAACGCTTTGAAACTACTGACGGTCTTGGCCTCCACCACCTTCTTCCCTAACTTGTTCCAACCGTCTACCACTCTGTTTGCGAAAGTGAATTTTCTTATATTTCTTCGGCATCTGTGTTTAGCTAGTTTATATCTATGACCTCTTGTTCTTAACGTTCCAGGTATCAGGAAATCTTCCCTATCGATTTTATCAATTCCTGTTACTATTTTGTATGCAGTGATCATATCACCTCTTTTTCTTCTGTCTTCTAGTTTTGGCATATTTAATGCCTCTAACCTCTCCTCGTAGCTCTTGCCCTTCAGTTCTGGGAGCCACTTAGTAGCATGTCTTTGCGCCTTTTCCAGTTTGTTGATGTGCTTCTTAAGATATGGGCACCACACAACCGCTGCATATTCTAGCTTTGGCCTAACAAAATCGTGAACAATTTCTTTAGTATATCACCATCCATGTATTTAAAAGCAATTCTGAAGTTAGAAAGCGTGGCATAGGCTCCTCGCACATATTCTTTATGTGGTCCTCAGGTGATAGTTTTCTATCTAGAACCACCCCTAGATTCTTTCTTTTATCAGATTCTTTAAAGATTTCTCACATAATATATAGGTTGTGTGGGGTCTTATGTTCTCCTATTCCACATTCCATAACATGGCATGGTTACCTCAATTGCTAGGGGCCCAAATGGAATTCACACCCACAGCCAACACAAAAAAATCCAAAAAATTCTTTCGTCTTATAGAAGTGTTCATTTCTGGGGGGAGCCCCGTCGGCTCCCCGGGCTATCTCAGGCTGATATGCTAATGTCAGACTTTGGTATCAGTCATGTGTATGGAGTTCTTAGGCCTACCGGGGACCACGGCCAGAACCGGGCCCCCTCAGAGAGGCAAGGGGAGCAATGGCCTATAGAAGCCCCCGTGTGGTTGGAAGCATTCTATGTCTGCCATCGACCGGGACAGGCACCCAGGAAGGTAAGCGCCTCAAAACAAACCCCTATTCTGGTTAAAATTGCTACCAAAAGCGCCGAACTAGTGGATAGAACTCCAACAGAAAACAAGCAAACTAGTATGACGCAACACGTTAACCGCGCCGCTGTCTGCACAGCTCCCCCCCCCCGAGAGGGGAAAGGGGGAGCCCCAGACCTCCCACGCCGGCAATCCAACCATCATTCTTCGGCTGATGCTATAGACGC
>WNGS01161656.1:12804-30197 GCA_020271785.1 Procambarus virginalis | reverse complement strand
CCTCCTGAGACCGTCCTGGTCCTTGGACGGGTGCTCTTCTATCTTTCCTCTCCTCGGTTTGTGGTGGCCCCTTCGGTTCCTGATTATTTTCCCCAGGCTTTGTTTTTGTTGGCGTTGGCCTCTGGGGGCCGGGTAGGGGAGCTTCATGCCCTCCTCCGGCGCAGAGGTTCTGCTCTTTGGTCCTGGGGGTAGGTTTGTCCGTTTGCAGCCTTCGCCTTCTTTTCTGGCGAAGAACGAGACGGCTGCTTTCCGGAGGGGTCCGTGGGTCATTGATGCTTGGTTGGTTCGGCCGGGGTGCATCATGTGTTGTGTCCAGTTGCGGCACTTCGCCGTTGCTTGCGCGCTTCGGCCGGTATGGCTGGGGATGCGCTTTGGGTTGATCCAGTTTCCCTCGTTCCCTGTTCCAGGGTTCGGGTCTCCCAGGTTGTCTGCAGGGTTATTAAATCTAGCCAGCCTGCGGTCTATCCTCGTGCCCTTGCCGTTAGGAAGTTTGCGGCTTTGGCTGCTGTGTTGGTAATATGTCTTGGGCACATATTCGGGCGCGTGGTTTTTGGAATCGAACAGGGTCCTGGCCGCCCGTTATTTGGTGAACGTCCGTGCTCCTCTGCGTTCTTGTGTTGCTTTGGGTCGCAGGTTGCAGCCAGTTGTCTCGACTTCGCGTTGAGGAGTTTGTGGCCGCCGCCTCCCGGGTACGTCCCCTTTTTCCTTCTCTTTGGGTAATTAGCTCCAGGGAGCCGTAGGGGCTCCCCACAGAAAACCAGCGTTGAATGTAATGAAACGCCATTTTCTGGGTGAGCCCCGGAGGCTCCCTGGCTACCCTCCCTCCCGTCCGGTCGGCGGATTTTCGCGTTGGTTGAAGCCTAGTTTCCGAACTGACGGCAGCCGGCGCGGTGAGGTCCGGGCCCCCCCCCTCCCCCTCCCGGGAGGGAGGGCTGCGCGGACAACCGGCGCGGCAGTAAAGTGATTGTTTGATTGTTTTCCTTGTGATTGTAGGGAGTTTTTCTACCTCTCTGTTCGGTTTGTTGTAGTTTTCTACCATGTGGGTTTGTTTTGTTACGCCTACCTTTCTGGGTGCCTAACCCGGTCGATGGCAGATAAGGAAAACCCCCAAACCATATGGGGTTTTCCAGGGCCATTGCTCCCTGAAACCTCTCTGAAGGGGCCAGGTTCTGGCGCTGGTCCCTGGTAGGTCTGAACTCCATAGCTAGTGTCCCGGTCTAACATAACATACATTAGCCCGATAAGCTCCAGGGAGCCTCCGGGGCTCACCCAGAAAATGGCGTTTCATTACATTCAACGCTGGTTTTTTGCCACACTTCCCTACCCTACTGCGGCTAAAATATGCTACCTACGATTTTTTTGTTATTTTTTCCGTGATCAGGGAACAAAATAAACAATTCTATAAGACGAAAGAATTTTTTGGATTTTTTTTTGTTGCGCCTGTGGGTGTGAATTCCATTTGGGCCCTAGCGGTTTGAGGGTTAAAAGGGGAGGAATGTGGGATTGAGTACTACAGATGTTGGAGGTAGCATGTTTGGAGCAGATGCTCTTTTGTTTATGATCTTGTTAGCAATATTTCATGTACCTGATATTTGTTTTGTTGTTGTTACTGGCGGAGAATAAAACCATGAGGAGAAGATTGTTTCTCTGATCACTACCATTACAGACTTACTTCGATCAACTGTGTTTTGCACCAACTTCGGGTTTGATGCCAATTCTTTCCTCACTTCTAGCTTAATGTTTGTTTTATCATGGTTGCTGCAGTGTTTGACTTCCTTTACTGCTTCTTCTATTTTTTCCTTCTCCTTGGCCACTTGTGCATAAGTGAGTTGCATATCTTTCTTGCACTGTTCTATTCCCTGTGCAACTTCCTCCATCTGTGCTGACAAAAGCTGTTTCTCCTGTTGAAATTCCTTACCTAACCTATTGTAGTCATTTATGTTTAAATTTACTTTAACTTCTTCCAAAGCTGTTTTTAAGAGTCCATTTTCTTCTTCCATGGCTTTGCAATTTGTTTTCAATTGAATCTTATCCTTGCACAGGTCTTTCACTACACCTTCGAGACATACAACTTTGCTATTTAAATGGTCATTACTTTCTTTCATTTACTAATTATTTCTACATGAGAGGTCACCAGAGTATCTAATTTTACCAACTTGTTGTATAGACTGGTTATCTCAATGCTTTCTTCACTGAATCCAGCAAAATCAAGCTCTGTTTTGTATTTCCTCTTGCCACCGGCGGTCAACTTGAATGTTGTTCTCTGCACTGGAAACACCAGGGCAACTTTTTCTCATCCATTTTTTCCACTTCCCTTGGCACATTCCTGTTATCTCACCTATTTTTCAAAAGCACTATACCTTTATGTTCTCTGGGACATCACTCACTATCATCATCCTGTACTACAATACTTAATATTGTTGAAATATGCTGGAGCTCCTCTTGTCTGCCTCTTGGGAAAGAACTTGGGGTAGAATGGAGGGGGCATCAGGCATACCGCTTTTGTTGCTGTCTTTTTGGCCTAAATCTGGCACCTCCCGTTTTCACACGTCTTACCCAGGTTGTGGTGATATTGGTCTGTGTCTCCTAGGTGATCGGGTTTTGGCCTGACTTGATGACTAGTTGGTCTGGGTTCCCATCCAGTCCGGGTGTCCGCTTGCCAGGGTATGTTTCCTTCCCAGCTTGCTGGGCTTGGGTTCCTGGTGAATTGGAAGAAGTCCCATCTCGTTCTGTCTCAGGTTAGGGCTTGGCTGGGTCTTGTCTGGGATTCCCGGAGAGCGTCCCTGTCTCTTCCTCAGGCAGCGTTGCTCTGGCTGCAGTCTCACCATCGTCTGTTTCTGAGGGAGGTCCCAAGTCACTTGGCAGTTGCTCGAGCAGCTGTGTAGAAATCTGAATTTCGCTGTGATCAATGGAACAGACACTGCAATGAAAACCGATCGTCTGGGTCGGTTTTCATTGCAGTGTCTGTTCCTTTGGAGCCAACCCTCCTGCCACTCTCGCTCTCGCTGGGTTCGTCCATCGGGGCCTTGTGTTGGTTGCTGCGTTGCCAGCTTCCTCTTTGGGTTTTTCAGGGTTCGATGCCTTGGCACCTTCCTGAGCACTGCCTCAATGTTTTCACAGATACCTCATCTCTCAGCTGGGGCTTTGTGACCAGTACTCTCCAGTCCAGCCAAGGGCAGTGGGCTCTGTCCTTCCGTCGAGCTCTCAGTACAGAGCAGGAGTTTGCGGCAGTTTAGCGTGCGCTGTGTCGGATTCGGCTCGCTCGGAACTCTAAGATCCGGCTCCATTTGGACTGTGCTCCGGTGGTTCATTGCCTAAAGTGCTGGGGGGGGGTCTTTGTGGTCTGTGGCTCTTTGGGGCTGGTTGCTTCGAGTCACTCTTGTGCTGAGTTATCAGGGTTTAACTCTTCGGGAGGCTCATATCAAGGGTGTGTCCAATGTGCTGGCGAACGGCCTGTTGCGGTTCATTTCCCTGTCCACGGAATTGACGGTCAGCACCGACTCGTTCAGCTGGCTCTGCCAGACGTTCGGGGCCCTGGAGGTGGACCTTTTCGCATTGGCATGGTCGAGCCGACTGCGAGGCCTTCACAGTAGATGCTTTTCAACAGGACTGGTCGAGGTGGGGTTACCTGTACCTCTTCCCCCCAGTTCAGCTCTTGCTTTGGGTTCTGGTTCAGCTCGAGTCCTATCATAGAAAGGTTCTCCTTCTGGCCCTATGGTAGCCGGCACAGCCTTGGTTTCAGGCGCTGCTTGCTCGGTGTCCAAACCGGTGCATTTTCCTCGCCTCCATCTCTTTCAGCAGATTGGGCCAATGGGCTAACATGCGGGCACTGGGCTTTTGGAGGTCGAACAGGGTCCTGGCCACACAAAACCTCGTTCATGTTCCTGGCCCTTCTCGGAAGTGTGTAGCCTTGGGTTAAAGGTTGCAGTCAGCTGTCTCAACTTCGAGTTGAAGAGTGAGTGGCGGCCGCCTCCTAGGTAGTCCCTCTTTTCCTTTATCTTTGGTTTGGTATCACCGAGGAGCTGAAGGGGGCTCTCCACAGAAAACCTACATTGAATGTAATGAAACACCACTTTATGGGTGAGACCTGGAGACTCCCTGGCATCCTTCCCTTCCTCTGGTCGGCGTTTTTTTTCATGTTTTTGATATTCAGCTTCTGAACTGCGGTTGGCTAGTCGAGTGCATGAGGTCTGGGGTTGCACAGACAGTGGTGCGGCGGCTGTGGTGACGTCATGCTTGTTTACTCGCTTTTGATTGGGTAGTTCTGCTTGCTAGTTCGGCTTTCGGTTTGCAATTCTTAACCAGCTATAGTTTGTTTTTAAATTCCTACTTTTCTGGGTACCTGATCTGGTAGATGGCAGACATAGACTGCTTCCAATTACACGGGGATGTGTCTGTAAGCCATTGCTCCTCATGCCTCTCTTGAGGGGTCAGGTTCAGGAGCTGGTCCCCAGTAGGCTTAAAATTTCTTTGATTGACTGCTGCCACGGTCGAATATATACACGTATCAGCCCGGTATAGCTCCAAGGAGCCTCCAGGTTTCACCAGAAAATGGCATTTCATTACATTCATGGGTGGTGTTTTGTAGACTGGAACTATGTTTTCCTTTTTCCACATATCTGCTAAGTTTCCTGTGCACAATGATGTCCGAAATGTAAATTGAAGTTTGGAATATAAATTGAACTGAGCGTTTCAGCTCAGTTGCACATTCTCAGCACCCAAGGTGAAACTCCATCTGGTCAAATTGCTAAATTTCTTTCTATCCCCTCGAGTCATTTTTCCACTTCGTCTTGAGACACCTCTATGTAATCTATAGGTGTCTAGAGGTACATGCTAATGCATATATGCATACTGCATATATTCATTAGCATACTATAAAATTATGAATATTCAGCATATCATATTTATAAAGGAAATTATTTATTATATTTTTTCTAGGTTCAAGAGTTGATGGCAATGGGTTCCCTTCTTGACTTTCTTCTTGAACATGAAAAAGAAGTTCTTGTTGATTTCCATCTTAAACTATGGGCTGCACAGATTGCTGAAGGTAAGTCTTTTCTGGAGGGAGACCCCCAGTAGCTCCCCAAAACTTACTTTCTAAGATTGCTCTCTACTACAAGTCACACCAGTCACACAAGTTCTGTTTGGCCTACCAAGGACCAGACTCAGAACTTGGTCCCCTTCGCAGAGGTGCAGGGAGCAGCAGACAGTCTGCCTTCCAACCAGTTGGTGAAACTGCCTCTAGAAAGTTGGTGAACCTTTACAGACAACAGACAGACAGACAACAGACAGGGTTCACAGAAAACAAAACCTCTCAACAACCAAACAACTCCACAAATAACCTACACAGAATGAGGGATTCACTCAGTTTAGCCCAAAACTCATTAGTATCAATTGTCACCAGCAGGAATCCCAGTCCCAGCCCTCTGCTGGCTCCCCATCTCAGTTCTGTTGCTGATGAGGCAGCATTTGGATTTACATGTGTTTTCCGGTCCGTCAGTTGTGGGCAAGCCCCACCACTTCAAGCTAAGTGTCGCCCATCTTTGGACACTGTTGTCCTTCCGAGGGCACTTGCTTCGTGTATTTTTGTTGTTGTAGTATTAGCTTTACATCCATGTTTTTGACCTTGCTTGCTGTGTGGGCTTGGCTCTTGTTGCATATTTGGCTGAATGGACTCATGGATTTCTTCCATGAATGTTGCTCCTGCATGAACAGTTATCTTCTCTGGTGTGTTAGGGAGTCCGACCTTGAGAGGCCTGGCCCCCGGAATGAAGAGCCTCACCTTGGGCTAACAACAGTGCTTTGATTCCTCTCTTTGGGCCATTGGCTGAAATTATTTGGTTGTGCTGGGGTGTACAGGGAATTACACGATTTTTTATATATGGCTCGCTGTGGTTGCCATTTGTAGCCTGATTGCTTTGGCTATGTTTGGTGACTGTTCTTCCAGTGAATGGCCCCAGTGCCTGGGGTTTCTGCTTGGCTAGCTGTCTTAACCACCGTGCTGCGCCGACTTTATTGTGAAATTCCCTCGGTGCACATGAAATCAAGTGTTCCCAAAAAAATTTTTTTTTTCTGGGGGGAGCCCTGTCGGCTCCCCGGAGCTATCCAGGCTCAATGGATATGTATAACTTTCTGGCATCAGTCAAAGTGCCAGGAGTTCTTGCCTACCGGGGACCATGAGCCAGAACCTGGCCCCCTCATAGAGGCACGAGGAGCAATGGCCTATAGAAACCCCCTTGTGATTGGGAGCATTCTATGTCTGTCATCGACCGGGACAGGCACCCAGAAAGGTAGACGCCAT
The DNA here is from genome assembly GCA_020271785.1 of Procambarus virginalis. Taxonomy (NCBI): domain Eukaryota; kingdom Metazoa; phylum Arthropoda; class Malacostraca; order Decapoda; family Cambaridae; genus Procambarus; species Procambarus virginalis. Next base: position 23,896 of record WNGS01161656.1, on the reverse strand, counting down.
AAAACAAACCCCGATTCTGGTGAAATTATTGCTACCAAAAGCCGAACGAGTGGACAGAACTCCCCAAACAAAATTATCAAACTAGCATGACGTCATCACGTCGCCGCGCCACCGTCTGTACAACCCCCCCTCCCCGAGAGGGGGAAGGGGGAGCCCCAGACCCTCCACGCTGGCGATCCAACTGGCAGTTCTTGGCTGATGGTATTACTGGCTGGTCAAGTGCCTCTGGCTCCGGTTTTTGTTTCAGTTCTGTTCCTTGTGGTGTGGACTGTCTCTACCGGTGGGGTGCGAGCCAGGAGTAAGATTCCACAGTACTCGGGCTGCATGTGCCTAGGGCTATCTTCCCTAGGTGCCCTGTAAGTACTGCCCTTGGGGCTTGGGGCCACCTTCCACAAGTCGCCTTGGGTTCTGCCTCCGCTGTGTCCTTTACTGCTCGGTACTGGGCCGCCCTTGGAGTCGGCTGGGGTTTTGTTGCCCTGGTTTGTCTCTGGGTATGTGGTAGTTTTCGTCACTGGTAGAGGCGCGGGGTACTGCACAGCTAGTTTTCACCATTAACATTGGCCGGCTCTGTTCCGCCTGGGTACGTTGTCCTCTTGCGGGTTTTTCTTTTGTTTTTGTTTTTGCCTGGTGGGGGGTCTGCCTTTACTGTCGTCCCCCTTTTCTGGTCTAGGTGATTTTTTTTTTTAATTCTTCTATTGGCGGCACTCCCCGCTTGGCCCCCGTGAGTGGACACATTCCGGGGGTTCAGCTTTTAACAGTTTGTTGGTAGATTTGGGCGCCGGTTCGTGGTACCCTGCCTGGGCTTTCCTTAGCGTGTACCAAAGGCTAAGGGCCCTGGGGAACCCCACGGGGGCTCCGTGGTCCTCTAGGTGTGTCCCCGGAGTCCCCCTTGCGTCCTGCGAGTTTGACGGTTGATCTGTCCCACTTGTCTCAGGGTGACACTCGCCGGTTGTGCCTCCGCCATGCTGCCTGTTGGGTCCTTGTTCTTGTGACCCGGAGTCGTCTGATGATTGTTGTCGGTTTGCGCTCTCCTTCACCCAGGCCACTGGTCTTGATAATCGGGTGCAGGCGGCTGCGGCATTGCTTGCTGGGTGTGTGTTGCTGCAATGCTCTTGGTTTGCGGCCCCGGATGCCCCGAGGCTGCCCCGTTTTGGTGGTTGGGGTCTGGACTTGGGGGTGGGGGTCGCTTCGACTCTGGCTCCTTCCGCTTCTTGTTCCTTCCCTTCTGTTCTACTCACTTCCTCCCTTGCTTCCTGCTCTGAACCATAGGCGGATTTCGGGGTTGGGGCGGGGTCTGGTTGGTTTGAGCTTCGGGCGGTCTCGGGGGTTTTCCTCTTCCGGGGTGGCGGCGGAGGCATTCGAGTCGGTTCCTCCAGTCGTGCCGTATGGGTCTGACCAGTTGGCTCCCTTCATTAGTGTTTGCACGGCTGCCCTGGCTTTTCCTTGTTAAGCTGGGGCTTTGGGGGGTGCGACTCGGCCCTGGGTCATGCCGTAGAGGTTCCCGGGGTTAGGGAGGGGTTGCCTGGGGGGCCTCGGCCCCGTTTGCCCCTCTTGGGTCCTTGGGTCTTTGGTGTGGGGCTGGCAGTTCCTCAGTGGGGTTGTTCCTTCCCTCTGTGTTCCTGTTTTCGGGTATACCCCTCCCTGGGTTCGGTTCCGTGTTCCTTCAGGTCCGTCGGTCCCGTCGTTCCTGGGGGTGTGTTTCACCCCCTTTTCCTTACCCTTTTCGCTCTTATGTCGCGATGCTGTTCACATTAAAAAAAAAAAAGTGTTCAGGTAAGGTACATCCATACAAGGTGTGAAACATTGATGGATTTCTATATTGACCTGGTACATAGTGCCTAAACCGCTTCGTATCGTTGTCCCTGCATGTTCCTTGGTCAGGGGTGCTTCTCGTGGTTCTCGTTGGTTCACGAGTCTCTTCGTACCTTCCAATATTATTGGAACGTCTGTTGATTTTCGATGTGGTTTCCATCGGGTCTTTTGTCGGCCTTGTTGGTTCCCTTCCATCATCTGTTTTCTTTTGCTTCGTTTTCGCCTTGTTTTGTTTTTGCGTCATCTCTACTTCCAGTTTCGGCGTTTTTTGTCTTCGTTCCGCACGCCTTCCTGTTGTTTGTACGATGTCTGTACTTTGTGTGTACGATTTATGTGTCCGCCTGGTGTACGAGCCACGCCTCCCGGTGGACGGGTGGTGCTTTTCGTACCTCGTGTGCTGGGGCCGCGGTGTGCGTTTTGTTTACGGGCGGTATGCTCGTGTGTTCGCGTCGTTTCTTGTGGTTTTCTACGGCTTCTTGCTCGTTTCTCCCTTCAGTCGTGGCCCTCTGGATGCTGAGGGTGTTTTGGATTTATATCTGGGGGTGTCACTTTGTTCTCCCTCTGTACTGCTTCGTCTTCTGCAGGGCGTGCACCTCTGGCCGTATTTCTCCTTCAACTTCGCATTTTATTCAGGGAACGGTACATACTATGCCTGCTGCCTCGAGTATGCATGGCTTTCGGGCACACCTTTAGCGCTGCTCCTGGTATGTTACTTGGCTCGCCTGTGTTGTGGCACGGTCGTGTCTGCTCTGCAGGTGAGGTTGTCTTGTCTGGTGCTTCTGTCGGCCTAGTGCTGGTTCACTTTTGGTGGGGTGCTTGCATAGTTGTGCTTGCGGGGGTTGGCTCTGGCTCTTGGGCCCCGCTTCTCCTGTCAGTTGACGGTTGTGCAGTTTCCTGGGCCTTCTGGGCTCTGTCTTCACGTTTGCTCCTGTGGGTGGGGTCTGCCTCCTCCACATGGCTTTTTGGTGCTTCCTTTCCCCTCTGACATTAATCAGGTTCTTTTTAGTGTCTGTGGCTCCTTTGGGTGCTCACTACCTCCTGTGTCCCCTTGTGCGTACAAACATATGCACATAAGTACAGTGAACCTGCGGAGGGCCTATTGGCCCGTGCGAGGCTGCTACTGTTTCTTACCATCCATTCCCACTCACATGTCCAACCCGCCCTTGCACCAATTGTGGGGCCCCACCACCACGTTATGTGGTGATTGGTTCCGCGCGTCACCGGGCCTATTACAGTGCAGGTCATTCCTCCGGTCTTTCCTGATTCTGCGCTTATCCCTTTTATGCCCATGGTTTCGTGCCCACAATGTGCCGCAGGGGTGGCGTGTGCCACTATCCCAGTTTCAATTGTTTCATGTGCAATTGTCAAATGTGCAATTGTTTCATGTGCATGTCATTGAAGTGCAAACTACCATCAATACCCAGAATAGACCTAAAACGTTGATAAAGCGAGAGGGGCTATTCAGTAAATTCAATTTTAATAATAAAAGGATAGACTGGGAGATAATAAACAGGGAACTTAAAAACATTCCATGGGAAACTGTTTTAAGTAATAAAAGTCCTACAGAAGGAATAGAAAAACTGACTTCGGAAGCGTATCAAGTCTGTCTGAAACATGTTCCTTTGAGGAAAGCCAGAAAGAGATCCAACGTAGAAAGAGAACGCAGAAGACACTATAAACGCAGGAAAAGAATAACGGAACTGCTTATGCAGACACGAATTTCCCGTCAAAGAAGGAATAATTTAAATAGGGAGATTGAAGAAATCGAGCGGAAATTGAAACACTCATATGAAACTGAAGAAAGGCAGTTAGAACAGAAAGCAATTCAGGAAATAAAGAAAAATCCAAAATACTTCTTCACATATGCGAAATCAAAAGCAAAAACTACTGCCAGTATTGGACCTATTCGTACAAGTGAAGGTTCATTCACGGAGGATGACAAAGAAATTAGTGAAATCCTAAAAAAGCAGTATGAGGACATGTTTAGCACTCCAATAAACAACATGAAAGTAGAAGATCCAGACAATTTCTTTATGCGGGATATCCAAACCCCTGTAAATATAACTGATATCAACACGAGCGCACTAAATTTTGAAAGAGAAATTGAAAACATGCCCATGCACTCGGCCCCAGGTCCAGACTCATGGAATTCAATATTTATAAAGGAATGCAAAGTGCCAGTAGCACAGGCACTCAGTATAGTGTGGAGGAAGAGCTTGGACACGGGGGAGATACCAGATGCACTTAAAGTAGCAGACATAGCCCCTCTACACAAGGGAGGGAGCAAAGCATTGGCAAAGAATTATAGACCAGTTGCACTAACATCGCACATAATAAAAGTATTTGAGAGAGTGATTAGGAGTCAGGTCACCAATTTCATGGAGACCAATGACCTTCACAACCCAGGCCAACATGGATTTCGAGCGGGAAGATCGTGCCTCTCACAGCTACTTGAGCACTACGATAAAGTCACTGAGGCATTAGAAGAAAAACAGAATGCTGATGTGATATACACGGACTTCGCAAAGGCATTCGATAAATGTGACCATGGCGTGATAGCACACAAATGAAGTCAATGGGAATAACCGGTAAAGTAGGACGCTGGATACTCAGTTTTCTGTCAAACAGGACTCAGCGAGTAACGGTCAACCATATAAAATCTAGTCCAAGTGCAGTTAAAAGCTCTGTACCTCAGGGTACAGTCCTTGCACCGCTGCTTTTCCTTATTCTCATATCAGATATAGACAAAAATACAAGTCACAGCTTCGTATCATCCTTTGCAGACGACACAAAAATCAGTAAGAAAATTACCTCGGCTGAAGACATTGAAAAACTTCAAGCTGATATTAATAAAGTTTTCGACTGGGCATCAGAAAATAATATGATGTTTAACAGTGACAAATTCCAGGTACTCAGGTACGGTAAAAATGAGGACCTTAAACATAATACAGGGTACAAAACACAATCAAATGTGCCCATAGTAGGAAAACAACATGTAAAGGATTTGGGAATAATGATGTCTGACGACCTAACGTTTAGGGAGCATAACCAAGCAAATATTGCGACAGCCAGAAAAATGATAGGATGGAANTTTCTTATCCTTCCTATTATCTTAGATCATCAGCAAACATGTTCATATAATTCTGTATACCAACTGGTAGATCATTTATGTAGACAATAAACATCACTGGTGCAAGAACTGAACCCTGTGGTACTCCACTTGTGACATTTCTCCAGTCCGATACATTGCCTCTGATCACTGCCCTCATTTTTCTATCAGTCAGAAAATTTTTCATCCATGTTAGAAGCTTACCTGTCACCCCTCCAATATTTTCCAGTTTCCAGAACAACCTCTTATGTGGAACTCTGTCGAAAGCCTTTTTTAGGTCCAGATAGATGCAGTCAACCCAACCATCTCTTTCCTGTAATATCTCTGTTGCTCGATCATAGAAACTGAGTAAATTCGATACACAGGATCTTCCAGATCGAAAACCATACTGTCTGTCTGATATTATATCATTTCTCTCCAGGTGTTCTACCCATTTAGTTTTAATTATTTTTTCCAATATTTTGACTATTACACTGTCAACTTGTCAATGATACCGGTCTATAATTAAGGGGTCTTCCCTGCTTCCACTTTTGTAGATTGGAACTATGTTAGCCTTTTTCCACACATCAGCTACATCTCCTGTAAACAGCGATGCCTGAAAAATCAGTTGAAGAGGAATGCTGAGCTCAGGTGCACATTCTCTCAGAACCCATGGTGAAACTCCATCTGGACCAACTGCTTTGTTCTTATTTAGCTCCTTGAGCATTTTTTCCACTTCGTCTCTAGACACCTCTATGTGCTCTATGTTGTTCTCTGGAATTCTTATTGTATCTGGTTCCCTGAAGATTTCATTTTGTACAAACACACTTTGGAACTTTTCGTTTAATGCTTCACACATTTCCTTTTCATTTTCCGTGAATCTATTTCCCATTTTCAACCTCTGAATATTATCCTTTATCTGCAATTTGTTGTTTATGAGTTTATAGAATAGACCTGGTTCTGTTTTACATTTGTCTGCAATCCCTTTTTCAAAATTCTTTCTGCCTCTCTCCTCACTGCCGTGTAGTTGTTTCTCGCATCTTTGTATCGCTGGTATGTTTGGGGGTTTGGCCTCTTCCTGTATTGATTCCATTTTTGTGTCTTTTGGTCTCTGGCCCTCTCGCACTTTCTGTTGAACCAATCCTGTTTCCTAGTTCTGCTTCTCTGTTTGGTATAAATTTTTTTGTGCCATTATCATATATTTCACAAAACTTGACATACATCTCATTTACTTCCTTAGCAACAAGTCTGTCCAATTATACTCAGTAAAAAATTTCCTAAGGTTGCCATAATGTCCTCTCCTAAAGTCAGGTTTTTCAATTGCATCGACCGTCATATTTTCTTCCAGATTATAACGCATCGCATACTTTATTCCCAAAAAGACATGGTCACTTTTACCCAAGGGAGGAAGGTACTGAATGTCAAATATTTCTTCCTCCTTCCTGGTAAATATCAAATCTAGCATAGAGGGAACGTCCCCTTCCCTCATCCTCGTAGCTTGTTTAACATGTTGATACAAGAATGTTTCCAGGATGAGGTCTACAAATTTACAGGTCCAGAAATCTTCTGCTTTAGCTTCATATGCTTCCCAGTCTATGGATTTCAAGTTGATGTCGCCGACTATCAACAGTCGTGAACTATCATTATCCGCTCTCGCTATGATCTCTCTCATTATTGTTAAGACCTTCTCGTTTACTATCTAGCTCCTCCTTTGACCATGTGCTGCTTAGCGGTGGACTATATGCATTTATAATCATTAGGTTGTCATCCTCATGGCAGATCTCTAGTGCTATTATGTCAACTTCTTGTGGATTGGCAGTCATTATTTCGTTCACCTTTAGGTGTTCTTTCACCAGCACAGCAACGCCACCGCCTTTCCTAATTTTTCTGTCCCGTCTCCAAATTGAGTAGCCCCTTGGGAATATGACCTCATTTAAAATAACATCTTCAAGTTTTGTCTCGGTGAGTGCAACAATGTCTGGTGTCTGCAGCTGTATTACATCACTTAACTCCAGTATCTTTGATCTTACTCCATCTATGTTGGTGTATGCAGTCATCAGGAACTTGTTCCCCCTCATCTTATTTTTCACTCCCCCTTTCTCTAATGATTTTATTGGTTTGCCTTTATGTACCACTTTACTGGTCTGCCTACCCCTATCACTTTGTAGAAAAAAGAATTGATTTCTTCTTCATTCCTGCTCTCATGTAAACGTTTTGCCTCAGCGAGGTTCAGTTTCAGCTTCTCTCTATCTTCTTTTGAAAGATTTCGTCTTAACGACCACACTTTCCCATCGTCATCATTTTGTAATTTTCTAGCATTCCTTAGTACTTCTTCCATCTGTTTGGCACCATTTAGGGTGATCCTCAAAGGTTGATCTTTCCCTTTTACATATCTGCCTATTCTCCTGTAGTCGCACACATTCTCTATGGTTGTAAGACCTTCCACGAGGCCAACAATTTTATCTACTACTTTCGCTTCTTCTACAGCTCTTTCTGACCTAGATGTTATCTCCTTTTCTTTGCAGCCAAAAATGATCAGGGACTTTGTTGGGATTGAGTACTACAGATGTTGGAGGTAGCATGTTTGGAGCAGATGCTCTTTTGTTTATGATCTTGTTAACAATATTTCATGTACCTGATATTTGTTTTGTTGTTGTTACTGGCGGAGAATAAAACCATGAGGACGAAGATTGTTTCTCTGACCACAACCATTACAGTGGCGACGAGGATTAAACATCTCAGGCAGAGAGCCTGGGTAAGAGACGTGGTGTGAGGATCAAGAGAGAGCAGGGTACGTCGTGTGCACGAGTGGACGCTTCGCATACAAGTACAGTGTGCTACCACTGTGACAATGACTACGCCGCTCATGTCAATGGAGCCGTTAAACACTGCCAAGATCTCGTTGGATCTGTGGCTCAGCCTGCTGGAAGCACACTTTCAGTGCCGGGAGATTAAGGAGGACGCCAACAAGAAAGCGGTACTCTTAGTTTCACTGGGCTCGGAAGCATATAGTGTTCTCGGAAATTTGTGTGCACCGGAGCTACCGCACACGAAGACCTATGTAGACCTGATTGCTCTGCTTAAACGTCAGTATGTGGTGAAACCATCATATCACAGGAGTTTGATGGATTTCCAGAAGAGGACGAAAAAGCAGCACGAATCAGTACAGGATTTATTTGCGGAGTTGAAGGCCTTGGCTAACCTCTGCAACTTCGGAGCACAGTTGGACGGTAGGGTTAGGGACCAGTTGTTCATGGCAGTGGAAAAGGAGAATTATTTCCCTAACCTGGTGGCAGAAAATTTGGATCTACAATCGATGACTTCATGGACAGTGCTCGAGAAGATATTGAACCTGGAAAGGGCTTTTGGAAGTAAGACTTCTACTCAGGAAATTATGGTCGTACAGGGCCAGACCAGATGCAAACACTGTGGATACAGGCACATAAGTAGCAAGTGCAAGTTTCGTGCATATATATGCAACTTTTGTAACAAGGAGGGACACTTGCAGAGAGTGTGTAGGGAATTTCTGAACAGGAACAACAAGGCCTGGGAGAGGAGACGACCAGGTAATGCAGGAAGAAGAGGTAGTGGTACTGTAGTCAAGGCGGTAGAGGAAGGTAAACCGTCTGAAGAAGCTGCAGGTGAGGAAAACCGACTATATTCGGTGAAAGAAAAGGTATGTTCAGTGAAGTCACAAGTGGTGAATTTTGTAATTAATGGGAAGTTAGTTCCCTTGGAACTGGACACTGGTGCGGCAGTGTCAACATTGTCTAGAGATTGGGCAGATACCTTGCAATTGAATGTAAAACCAGGTAAAAAATCTTTAAGTGCTTATGATAATGTACCGATTAAGGTCTATGGCAAGGTGTCGGCAAAAGTAGGTTATAATGGAAAAGAAATTGTTCAAGATTTTTATGTAGTGGATTCACATAATCCTAGCCTATGTGGTAAGGATCTCATGGAAAAAGTGGGAATTTTCTTGGCGGGCCTAGATGAATTGTCGATAGTTAAAACAATTAAAAGTGCCGAACAAATGTTAGATAAATATTCAGTGGAGGCAGATAAGCCAATTAATAGCATGGTTGCAAAAATTCACCTGAAAAGTGGGGCTTCACCTAAATTTTTCAAGGCAAGAACAGTGCCGTTTCATTACAAGCAATTGGTAGAATCAGCCCTGGAAAAGCATGTGGCAGAAGGCATCTTAGAGCCAATTACACATAGTGAGTGGGCAGCCCCAATTGTACCAGTGTTGAAGGCAGACCGGAAATCCTTGAGAATCTGTGCAGACTTCAAGGAACTGAACAACCGCATACACTGTGAGAAGTACCCTTTACCTAAGATAGATGAGTTATTGTCAGTGGTCTGCAAGGGAGCAATTTTTTCTAAGATTGACCTGAAGGATGCTTACTTGCAAATTCCTGTAGAGGAGGAGAGCCAGAAATTGTTAGTGATTAATACCCACAAGGGGTTATTTAAGTATAAAAGACTTCCTTTTGGACTCTCCTCGTCTCCAGCAATTTTTCAGAGATTCATGTCCCAGTTGTTAGTTAACATTGAAGGTGTGGCTAGTTTTTTAGATGACATTATTGTATGTGGAGAGAATGAGGAAGTGCATGATGCTAGATTAGAACAAGTTTTGAATCTTTTGCAAAAGCACAATGTGAAGATTAACCCTTAAAGTGCGCATCACATCATATGACGTGCTAGGCCTTTTACCAGTCAACTGCGCATCACGTCATATGATGTGTTGGAGTACTACGCAAGATTTAAACGGCCCGCGGATACACAGGGTTCACCACACCTTCATCAGGGCTCTTGTAAACAGACGCCATTTTAAAAAAAATCGTGGGCCAAACTCCCGGGTGTTAGGGGCCTCAGTATCGCGTAAGCTACCAAGCCTGATGCACGCAGCATGAGCTCACAGCACTGCTGTTCAGCTTGTGACCACAGCATCGCCTAAAAATGACAAAATATACTTGTTCATGCTATTATGTAGCGATGATATTATTACAGAGGACCCCTGACTGTGATAAAAGTGACCAGGGTTCTGATAATAGCAGGATTGCGATGATATTTAGCGCTGTGCGCCATGGAGGGAGGAGTAATGCTGTGGAAGGGAGGGTGGTGGCGATGTTTTCTGACTGTGTGTGGCCACCTTTTATTGACTGCACTCAGCATACCAGCTTAGTGGTTCGCTATAGTGAACACAAATGTAGATACTTATATATAACGTGTGTATAGAGGGTATAAACAGCAAGAGAAGGTTTGGAGCCGCCATTTTGGTGAGGGCGGTGGCGTCGTCTGCACGACGCCACCGTGCAGACGATGGTGTTGTTTACTGATTACCACGATGGTCTTTGGGCACCATACCAGTTTATTTGTGCAAGTATGGTGAATAAAACAGGTAGATATTTATATAATGTGTGTATATAGCGTAATAACATCACACAGTATTGTTGGAGGAGAAATATTAGTGTGTCTGGCCTTGAGGGAGGCAGCCATCAGCTGACTGTGTTAGGTCCTATGTCTTTGTGACTTTACTCACCATACAAGCTTAGATGTACAGTTATGGTGAACAAAACATGTAGATACTTATATATACCGTCTGTATATAGTGAATTATAGCAAAAACAGTATTGTGGGAGGAGAATGTGGGCGAGTCAGATGACTAGAGGGAGGGCGGGAGTGGCTGGCTGGTACACGGCGGTCACTCCTCGTTACTTTTTGACTCATAATAGCTACTTAGTGGTTCGTTATAGTGAACAAAACATGCAGATACTTAGATATAACCTGTGCTTATAGTGTAATAACCGACAAAGTATTTGTTCACTGATTGATGAACATAACTGAATCAACAATATGCACACCATATTTTTGAGTACAGCAATGATTCACTCATTTTATTATATAAATATATCAAACTACACACTATTGAATAATATTACAGCAAAAAAACTATGAAACATCAATCAGAGACATTGAAATAATTAGGTAATTATCTCTTTGTGGCAACTCTGGCCTGACAGCTGGCGAGCAACAGACCGCCTGGGACGCATGCTGAGTCAGCGCCTATAATTTGCCAGACTTCCCCGCCCTATAGCGGGCAATATATGGCACTTACGATTTTTTTATTATTTTTCCCGTGATCAGTGAACACAAATTAACAGGTTAGGAAGAAAAAATAATTTTTTT
>WNGS01161654.1:36501-57352 GCA_020271785.1 Procambarus virginalis | reverse complement strand
GGGTGTTGGGGGAGATTAGTTGGGGTGTGGGTGTAGGGGAAGATTAGTGGGGTGGGTAGGGGTTAGTGGGGAGGTAGGGGGGAATGGTGGGGGTGGAAGGGGGGGAGCGGCAGGTACACAACAATACAGGTTGTTGAGTGACCTCACCGACGAAACCTCTCGATCACCGAGAGGACTCGAACCCGGGACGACGGTACACCCTCACAGCCACACTCACTTTATCTCCTACTCAAGGCGTTTGTGTTGACGAACATTCCCCCCCCCCTTCCCCCCCCTCCCCCTCCCTCCCCCCCCCCGGGTTGTGTAACACGATCGTGGCGCAGGGGTGAGGGGGCGGGGGCGGGGGCGAGGGGGGCGAGGGGGGGGGGGAGTCGACCCCTGGCACCTCAGGGGCTGCCACTGGTGGTCCTCCGTGTTCACCACGGTGTTCTCTGGCATGCGTGGTGAACAATAACATGGGGCGAGAGAACACAATCTTGGACATGACCACGAAATCGCACATTTACAATAGCTGTGACTAATACGTAGTTAGAACACGAAGTTAGAACAGTAGTTAGAACACGAAGTTAGAACATGTAGTTAGAACACGAAGTTAGAACACGAAGTTAGAACACGAAGTTAGAACACGAGAAGTATAGAACACGAAGTTAGAACACAAAGTTAGAACACGTAGTTAGAACACGAAGTTAGAACACGAAGTTAGAACACAAGTTAGAACACGAAGTTAGACAACGCTAGTTAGAACACGTAGTTAGAACACGAGTAGAACCGAAGTTAGAACCCGTAAAAAAGTAGTAGAACACGTAGTGAAGCACGTAGTTAGAACACGAAGTTAGAACACAAAGTTAGAACACGAAGTAAGAACACAAAGTTAGAACACGAAGTTAGAACACGAAGTTAGAACACGAAGTTAGAACAGTAGTTAGAACATGTAGTTAGAACACGTAGTTAGAACACGAAGTTAGAACACGGAGTTAGAACACGAAGTTAGAAAAAGAAGTTAGAACACGAAGTTAGAACACGAAGTTAGAACACGAATTAGAACACGCAGTTATAGAACCACAGTAGTTAGAACGAGTAGAACATGGAAGTTAGAATACGTAGTTAGAACCGTAGTTAGAACACGAAGGTTAGAACACGTAGTTAGAACATGTAGTTTTAGAACACGTAGTAGGAACACGAAGTTAGAACACGAAGTTAGAACATGTAGTGTAGAACACGAAGTTAGAACACGTAGTTAGAACATGTAGTTAGAACATGAAGTTAGAACACGAAGTTAGAACACAGAAGTTAGAACACGAAGGTTAGAACACGAAGTTAGAACACGTAGTTAGAACACGTAGTTAGAACAGTATTAGAACACGAAGTTAGAGCACGTCGTTCCCACTAATCTCCCCTATACCCATCTATATTCATCAATGGGGAGTATGCAATGAATTCAATTTCAACAATAAGAGGATCGACTGGGAAAAAATAAATGTAGACCTTAAACCATTCAATGGGAGACGGTCTTAAGCGACAAAACTCCCACACAGGGAATAGCTCAACTGACAGCTGAAGCTTACAAGGTCTGCTTGAAGCACGTGCCTGTGAGGAGGGGCAGAAAGAGGACCACTCTAGAAAGAGAACGCAGACGACTGTACAGGAGAAGGAGCAAAATAACGGAAATGCTTAGGCAGACACAACTATCACAAGCAAGGAAAATAAGCCTAAGCAGGGAGATCGAAGAAGAAATAGAACAAACGTTGAAGCGATCATATGAGTCTGAGGAATGGAATTGGAACAGAAAGCTATACAAGAGATAAAGAAAAATACAAAATATTTTTTTTCACATACGCAAAATCAAAATCAAAAACCTCCACTAGAATTGGACCTTAAATTATACTGAAGGTACGTACACAGAGGACGAAAAGAGATTAGTGAAATTCTAAGAAGCCAGTATGAAGCTTGTTTAGCACACCATAAACAACATGAAAGAGATGACCCAGACAGCTTTCTTTATAATGACATTCAAACTGCAAATAATATATCGGATATTACCACAAACTCGGAAGACTTTGAAAGAGAAATTGAAAATATGCCCATGCACTCAGCTCCGGCCTGACTCATGGAATTCATATTCATAAGAAATGTAAAGTACCAGTAGCGAGAGCACTCAGGTAATATGGAGAAAGAGCCTGGATACAGGGGAGATACCAGCAGCACTTAAATCTGCAGATATAGCTCCGTTGCACAAGGGGGGAGTAAAGCCTTGGCAAAAAATTATAGACCAGTTGCACTAACATCACACATAATAAAAGTGTTTGAAAGAGTGATTAGGAATCAATTTCTAGTTTTATGGAAAATAATGAGCTACACAACCCAGGACAACATGGATTTAGAGCGGGAAGATCCTGTCTGTCACAGTTACTCAACCTCTACCAGGGCCTGGTAACTGGTGGATAGCGGGCTGGACTCGTAATTCTGTGGCGCGGGTTCAATTCTCGCACCAGGCAGAAACAAATGGGCAAAGTTTCTTTCACCCTGAATGCCCTGTTACCTAGCAGTAAATAGGTACCTGGGCGTTAGTTAGCTGTCACGGGCTCCTTCCTGGGATGTGTGTGTGTGTGGTGTGGAAAAAAAAAAAGTAGTTAGTTATCTGTTGATTGACAGTTGAGAGGCTGGCCGAAAGAGCAAAACTCAACCCCCGCAAATACAACTAGGTGAATACTATGACAAAATCACAGAAGAAAGCAAAATGCAGATGTTGTATTCACAGACTTTGCAAAGGCGTTCGACAAATGTGACCATGGGGTGATAGCACACAAAATGAGGTCAATGGGAATAACTGGTAAAGTAGGATGCTGGATACTCAATTTCCTGTCGAACAGGACACAAAGTGTAACTGTCAATCAATAAAATCGAGTCCAAGCGCAGTTAAAAGCTGTGTACCTCAAGGTACAGTCCTTGCACCGCTACTGTTCCTTATTCTCATATCAGATATAGATAAAAATACAAGTCACAGCTTCGTGTCGTCCTTTGCAGATGATACAAAAATCAGGAAAATTAACTCTGTTGAAGACATTGAAAATTACAAGCAGATATCAACAAAGTTTTCGATTGGGCAGCAGAAAATAACGTGATGTGTAACAGTGATAAATTTCAGGTACTCGGGTACGGCAAAAAAAAGCTCTCCAAATGTACTCTCTAGAAAGGAGACGGAGAGATAACAAATAATATACACGTGGAAAATACTGGAGGGCCAGGTCCCAAATCTACACAGTAAAATAACAACGTACTGGAGTGAACGATATGGAAGAAAATGCAAGATTGATCCAGTGGTGGCAGAGGTGCCATAGGCACAATCAGAGAAACCGTATAAACATCAGAGGTCCGCGGTTGTTCAACGTCCTCCAGCGACTATAAGAAATATTGCTGGAACAACCGTGGACATCTTCAAGAGAAAACTGGACTGTTTTTCTAAGAGAAGTGCCGGACCAGCCGGGCTGTGGTGGGTATGTGGGCCTGCGGGCCGCTCCAAGCAACAGCCTGGTGGACCAAACTCTCACAAGTCAAGCCTGGCCTCGGACCGGGCTTGGGGAGTAGAAGAACTCCTAGAACCCCATCAAGCAGGTATCAAGCCTTCTAATCTCCCCTACACCCACCCCACAAATCTCCCATACACACCCCACTAATCTGCCCCAGTAACCCCCCCACTCACCACCACTCACCACCACCCTGCCCCAGTAACCCCCCCCCCCTCACCACCCCACAAGTCCGGGTGCGCAACTGATAAATCACTATTAAAGGTCAATCAGACAATAAGAGTCCCTTAGACGATAGTACTAGTCGTCACACGTGCGCACACGTACGCACGCACACACACGCACACACGCACGCACGCACGCACGCACCGCACACACACACAACACACACACACACACACAACACACACACACACACACACACACACACACACACACACACACACACACACACACACACTCAAATGGTTGTAGAGTTTAACCAAGCAAATGTAATGTAATGAAGATAGGTGTAGCGAGCAGGAGACCAGATACAAGGTATCATTTGGGATATAAATATTTCAAGAGTCAGAGAGAGAGAGAAAGACCTGGGGTTGATATCACGCCAGACCTGTCCCCTGAAGCTCATATCAAGAGGATAACATCAGCGGCATATGCAAAGTTGGCTAACATAAGAACGGCCTTTAGAAACTTGTATAAGGAATCTTTCAGAACATTATATACCACATATGTCAGACCAATCCTGGAGTATGCGGCTCCAGCATGGAGTCTATATCTAGACAAGCATAAGACAAAATTGGAAAAGGTTCAAAGGTTTGCCACCAGACTAATACCTGAACTGAGGGTATGAGCTACGAGGAGAGACTACGGGAATTAAACCTCACGTCACTGGAGAGAAAGAAGAGCTAGAGGGGACATGATCACCACATACAGATTCTCAGAGGAATTGATAGGGTAGATAAAGACAGGCTATTTAACACAAGGGGCACATGCACTAGGGGACACAGGTGGAAATTGAGTGCCAAATGAGCCATAGAGACGTTAGAAAGAATTTTTTTAGTGTCAGAGTAGTAGACAAATGGAATGCATTAGGCAGTGATGTGGTGGAGGCTGACTCCATACACAGTTTCAAACAATGGAACATTATCTAACACAGTGCACAGTTACAAACCCATTAAGATTTCAACTTAGATTCAACAGAGCAGAAGAAGTTGTTAAACACACGGGACAAAATCTTTCTGAAGCGACCATACGAGTCATAAATACTCACACTCCGCCCAAGTAAAACAGAAACAAGCAACACTTATTGGGTTAGTCAGAGGCTTAGGGCCCACGCAGGAATATCCCTGAAAAAAAAACACTAACTCCCACCCCACCCTGCAACCAATAACCGGCACCCCACTACCACTGGGGGCTTGGTGGCTGAGTGGACAGCGTTCTGGGGTCGAAGTCCTAAGGGCCCGGGTTCGATCCTCCGGCAGAGGTAGAAACAAATGGCCAGAGTCTCTTTCACCCTGATGCTCCTCTTCACTTAGCAGTAAAGAGGTATCTGAGAGTTAGTCAGCTGCTACGGGCTCCTTCCTGGGGATGTGTCTGTGCGTGTGTTAGAGAGAAATAAATGTAGTAGCTCAACCCGTCCTCGCAAATTCGTATAGTCAATATTGACTTATTAGTTACCTGCATTGGTGACGTACTAAACATAATAGTTTCCCTTGAAAATCTTCATAGAAAACACCGACCTTACCTAACCTACTTAGTATGTTAAAATAAGCATCTTATTGC
This sequence comes from Procambarus virginalis, assembly GCA_020271785.1. Lineage (NCBI taxonomy): Eukaryota > Metazoa > Arthropoda > Malacostraca > Decapoda > Cambaridae > Procambarus > Procambarus virginalis. Next base: position 52,046 of record WNGS01161654.1, on the reverse strand, counting down.
TTCGTAATTACAATTGTTACTTAACCTATTATAGGTATAGGTTAGGTAATAATTGTAATTACGAAGCAATAAGATGCTTATCTTAACATACTAACAAGGTTAGGTAAGGTCGGTGTTTTCTATGAAGCTTTTCAAGGTAAACTATTATGTTTAGTATGTCACCTATGCACGTATTTAATAAGTCAATATTGACTATAGGAATTTGCGAGGACGGGTTGCGTCGTGGTAGTTATTAAGGAACAAGAAGGTTCCAAGCAGGAAGAGTGGAGGGCTAAAGACAAAGCTGCAGTGTAGGGATAATGAAGGAGACAGAAATGGAAGGGGCTGAACAAGGCATAGAAAAGTTTTTCCGGATTGGCCAGTACGACAAAGACAAAACTCGATTGATCAAGGTAGTATTCAGGAACGAGGCCATCAAAGAGGACATTGTAGTAAAGAAGAACAAACTGAAAAATGTAAGGAAATGCAGAAAGGTATTCCTTCAGAGAGTCATGGCCAGGGACGAGATAATACACAGCAGATGCAAGGATAAGGCGCAAGTTGAGAGAAGGGAGCCAGGGAACCTCAGCCTCCAGCCAAACAATCCCAGAGGGGAGCGGGGAACCCCAGTCCAGCAACCAGGAGGCCTGGTCGACGACCGGGCCGCGGGCACGCTAAGCCCCGGAAGCACCTCAAGGTAACCTCATGGTAACCTCCAGCCAAACAATCCCAGAGGGGAGTGGGGAACCCCAGTCCAGCAATTCAGGAACCCGAGCGGTGACTGCAAGACCTCAACTTACCATTCTATAGGAGCCTCACCCACCCCAAGCACAAACCCTCCGACACAATGCCCACCATACCACCCAAATCCTCCTCCCCCCCTACCCCAAGTACCTCTTGCCTCCCCATCCCCTGGTCTTCTTCCTGCCCCAAGCAGGCCCAGGCAAGAGCCAAGCCCTCCATCCTGCACCCCACCTTCCCCTGAACCCCTGTTAACTACACCACAGCAGGACGAGTCCTCACCCCCGAGCACTCCCTGCCCCTCCACCCTCCAGGACTTCTTTCTATTTCAAGCAGGCCTGAGCAAGATCTAAGCCCTCCATCCTGCACCCCACCTTCCCCTGAACCTGTGGTAACTACAAGTAGCCCTGCCCATGGACCGGCTTCCTACACCAGTGGGGAGGGTGGGTGAAAATGGATATAGGAAAGTGAGCTTCAAGGTAATGTACTCAAACATCGATGGGATTACCAATAAAGCAAATGGAAAGAGTGCAGGGAAAACAAACAGATGTAATAGGACTCACAGAAACAAAATTGTTAGGAGTCATAAGAAACGCTGTTTCCAAAAGACTACTATATAGTAAGGAAAGAGAGGGAAGGGAGAGGAGGAGGAGGAGTGGCCCTGCTGATAAGGAAGGACTGGAGCTTTGAAGAGATGGAAATTCTGGGCTGTGACGGATTCAGAGATTACATAACAGGAACTATAACAATAGGTGGACCTAAGATGAAGTGGCAGACATTTACAACCCTCCACTAAATTACAGATGACCCAAACAGGAGTTTGATAAAAACAAAATAGTGCCCAATAATATAATAGAGAGAGCAGCTTCAGTTGCCTGCAGGAATGGCTTCAGACTCTTAATCATGGGTGATTTCACCCACGGAAAGATAGACTGGGAGAATGGGGACCCACATGGAGGTGCAGATACATGGAGAGCTAAACTCTTGGAAGTGGCAACAAGGAACTTTCTGAGCCAACATGTCAGGGAACCCACAAAAATGAGAGCAATGATGAACCAGCTAGACTCGACCTGATATTCACATTGAATGAGTCAGAAATAAGGAAAGTCAAATTTCAAACTCCCATAGGATAGTGACCACAGTGTATTGATATTTAAGTATCTGGTAGAAGTAGGGATAACCTATTCAAGGAAGGGATTGGAAGGGAAAAAAAACTAAATTACCGAAGAGAAACTATGACGAGATGAGGAACTTCCTAAGGGGAATACAATGGGAAACAGAACTCGGAGAAAAGACTGTACAGGATATGGAGTTTTCATGATAGGTTGGTTCATGAGTTTCATCAACCTACTCATGAAAAATCCCCAGACACCAACAGAACGCCCTGGAGGAAACCAACGTCGTTTATGCCTTCACATGCCCACTTGGGGACTGTAAGGCCCAAAGAACTCAGTATATAGGCAAGACAACAAAGTCTCTTTCTAAGCGATTAACAATGCACAACAACAGGGCTCCATCAAGGAACATATAATCTCTTCCACAACGAGACCATCACCAGAGAAACCTTAACAAGCAACACAGAAATCATTGATAAATATAGCGATAGCAGGAGACTCGACATCAGCGAGGCACTACACATCAAAAAGTCAACACCAGCAATCAAGAGCCAATCGGACAGGTCCTTAATCCTAATGTTCCCGGAATACGACCCGCCAAATCGTTTAACAACCAGGTACCCATTCACTGCTGGGTGAACAAAGGCTTCAGTTAAGGATTGGCGCTCAGTCAATCCTCCCCGGCCAGGATACGAACCCAGGCCAAACACGCGGGACGCTTCGCTAGTTACTTAAGAATAGTTGGAACGAATATGCAATCTTTAACTAAATTCTGTTAGAGTTAGTGGTGTTAGAGGTGAAGAGTTAGTGGTGTTAGAGGTGAAGAGTTAGTGGTGTTAGAGGTGAAGAGTTAGTGGTGTTAGAGGTGAAGAGTTAGTGGTGTAGAGGTGAAGAGTTAGTGGTGTTAGAGGTGAAGAGTTAGTGGTGTTAGAGGTGAAGAGTTAGTGGTGTTAGAGGTGAAGAGTTAGTGGTGATGTGTGTATGAGGACGAACAGCGGTAGCTAAGCACCAATAGGCCTACTTCAGATTCCTTGCTTTTAATGTATAGACTAATAGGCCTTTCTGCACTTGTCCTATACAAGGTGAGAGGACTGATAAGGGTAAGATGATAGGGGTTGTCTACAGCGTCGGGGACGCACTGTCTGGCAACAATATACCTTCTGTAATTTCATTAATTATTATATTTAGTAAACAATCTATGACTTTACCTAAAAAAATATTATTTACAAATCACCAATCTTTTACTGGAATAATAATAATAGGAAGTCTTCCAGTTATACAAAAAAATCGTATAAACAAACATACATTTAAGAGAAAAAAAAATGGTACCAAAAGAGTCTTTGAATAGTGAGTGAAGAATATTGTAGGACTCTGGGGAGGAATTAATGTAAGAGAAAAATGAATGACATACTTTTGTGATCAATAGTCATCGATAATTAGAGAGGGTGGTTGACTGGTGCCGAGGTCCTGGAGGAGGAGCACACACAGGCGGCACACAGACGGCTGCCAACACCGTAACCGCCTCGTTCCCTCCGTTGGGGCACCATTCCTTCCTTCCGTCCCATCCCAAATCCTTATCCTGACCCCTTCCCAGTGCTATATAGTCGTCATGGCTGGGCGCTTTCCCTTGATAATTCCTTCCTTCCTTCCTGGTCTATACAACTGTGTATGGAGTCAGCCTCCACCACATCACTGCCTAATGCATTCCATTTATTAACTACTCTGACACTAAAAAAGCTCTTTCTAACGTCCCTGTGGCTCATGTGGGTACTCAGTCTTCACCTGTGTCCCTTTGTTCGGTACCCACATGGTACCTCTGGTACCGGAACCACCCGCGCTAAATAGTTTATCTTTATCTACCCTGTCTATTCCTCTAAGAATTTTATAGGTGGTGATCATGTCTCCCCTAAGTCTTCTGTCTTCCAGTGTCGTGAGGTTTAGTTCCAGTAATCTTTCCTCATAGCTCTTACCTCTCAGCTCGGGGACCAGCCTGGTGGCATACTCCTAACCGTTTCTAACTTGGTTTTCGGTTTGACTAGATGTAGACTGCAGGCTGGAGCCGCATATTCCAGTATTGGTCTGACATATGTGGTATACAAGGTTTTGAATGGTTCCTTACACAAGTTCCTGAAGGCAGTTCTTATGCTCGCCAGCCTTGCATACGCCGCCGATGTTATCCTTTTGATGTGGGCTTCAGGGGATAAATCTGGTGTAATATCAACCCCCAGATCGTTCTCTTCCTGACTCCTGAAGGATTTTCTCTCCCAGCTGGTACCTTGTGTTTGGCTTCCTTCTCCCTGCGCCTATCTTCATCACTTTGCACTTGCTCGAGTTAAACTCAAGTAGCTATTTGTTGGACCATTACTTTAGTCTATGCAGGTCATTCTGTAGCCTCTTGCTATCCTCCTCTGTCTTATTCCTTCTCATAATTTTAGCATCATCAGCAAACATTGAGAGGAATGAGTCTATACCTTCTGGAAGATCATTCACGTATATCAGAAACAGGATAGGTCCGAGTACAGAGCCCTGTGGGATTCCGCTGGGGACATCACGCCAATTTGAGGTCTCACCCCTCACTGTAACTCTCTGCTTCCTGTTGTTTAGGTACTCCCTTATTTACTGGAGCGCCCTACCAGTTACTCCTGCCTGTTTCTCCAACTTATGCAACTGTCTCTTAGAGGGTATTGTGTCAAACGCTTTCTGACAGTCCAAGAAAATGTAGTCTGCCCATCCTTCTCTTTCTTGCTTGTTGCTAGTTGTTTGGTCATAAAATTTTATTAATCCTGTGAGACACGATTTGCCTCCCCTGAACCATGCTGGTGAGGTGTTACAAAGTCCCTTCTCTCCAGATGTGCTACCAGGTTTTTCCTCACGATCTTCTCCATCACCTTGCATGGTACACAAGTTAAAGACACTGGCCTGTAGTTTAGGGCCTTCTGCCCTTGTTGTATATTGGGACTACGTTAGCTGTCTTCCAACTCTCTCGTAGGTCTCCTGTTTCCAGTAACTTGTTATACTCCTTAGGTAGTGGCAAGCAAAGTGTTTCGGCCTCCTCTTTTAGTATCCGGGATGAGATTCCATCAGGCCAACAGCCTTAGTCATGTCTAGATCGAGCAGAACTCTTAACCTCATCTCTGGTAATTTCACTATCATCCAAGGCTGCTTGGTTTATCGCCACCCATCTTAGTTTGGAATCTCCTTGCTCTATTGTGAAGACCTCCTGGAATCTCTTGTTGAGTTCTTCACGCACCTCTTTGTCATTCTCTGTTTACCCATCCTCTCCCTTTCTGAGTTTCGTCACCTGTTCTCCCACTTGTTGTTTTTCTCCTGATGTGGCTGTATAGTAGTTTTGGTTGGGTCTTGGCTCTATTTGCTACGTCGTTTCCAAACTGTCTACCTGCTTCTCTCTCACTCTGAGGTACCCATTTCTGGCCCTCTGGCATCTCTCTCTACTCTCTGGTATCCTGTTATTCCTTAGTTTCTCCGCGCCCTTGTGCTTAGCTGCCTTGCTTCCTTACATGCCTGATTGAACCACGGATTCTCCCTTTTGCTTTTCGTTTTTTTTTGTTTCTGGCCGAGATAAACCTGTTTTCTGCCTCCTGACACTTGTGGGTGATGTAGCCCATCGTGCCTCGTACAGATCTCCTCAGAGCTCTCTCTCCCGTGGTATTCCCATTAGGAATTTTCTTATCTCTTCATACTCTCTCCTTCAGTATTCCAGCCTTTTATACTAACACAATAATGTGTGTACTCACAAGAATGTGTGTACTCACAGGAATGTGTTGTACTCACAGGAATGTGTTGTACTCACAGGAATGTGTGTACTCACAGGAATGTGTGTACTCACAGAATGTGTGTACTCACAGGAATGTGTGTACTCACAAGAATGTGTGTACTCACAAGAATGTGTGTACTCCCATTAAGACTGCAAGGAAAATTACCATGAACGTTTATCCCTCCAAGAGCTATAAAAAAAAAAAAACTTGCCCATTAACAAAAAAAGGTTAAATTTCCTGAAAATTACCTCGTAAATCNGGAAGGCTGCTACACCATACAGGGAAGGCTGCTACACCATACAGGAAGGCTGCTACACCATACAGGGAAGGCTGCTACACCATACTGGGAAGGCTGCTACACCATACAGGGAAGGCTGCTACACCATACAGGGAAGGCTGGTACACCATACAGGGAAGGCAGCTACACCATACAGGGAAGGCTGCTACACCATACTGGGAAGGCTGCTACACCATACAGGGAAGGCTGCTACACCATACTGGGAAGGCTGCTACACCATACTGGGAAGGCTGCTACACCATACTGGGAAGGCTGCTACACCATACTGGGAAGGCTGCTACACCATACAGGGAAGGCTGCTACACCATACTGGGAAGGCTGCTACACCATACTGGGAAGGCTGGTACACCATACAGGGAAGACTCCTACACCATACTGGGAAGGCTGCTACACCATACTGGGAAGGCTGCTACACCATACTGGGAAGGCTGGTACACCATACAGGGAAGACTCCTACACCATACTGGGAAGGCTGCTACACCATACTGGGAAGGCTGCTACACCATACAAGGAAGGCTGCTACACCATACTGGGAAGGCTGCTACACCATACAGGGAAGGCTCCTACACAGGATATAATTCCAACGCTCACACCGGAGACACACACAAACAGGACAACATCAGCAGCATGTGCGACACTGGCAAATACATGAACACCTGAATCATGTCTCCCTCAAGACAATTTACACAACATTCGTTAGACCACTTCTGGAATATGCAGCACCGGCATGGAATCCGCACCTTGTGGAGCACAAGGGAGCTATGAGGAAATATTACTGGAACTGATCCTCACCATATTGGAAGACAGAAGAGTTAGGGGAGACATTTTTTATTTTAATTTATTTTATTTCTTTATATACAAGAAGGTACATTGGGTTTGTGAGAATACATAGCATAGTATTTACAGTCTTGTAAAGCCACTAGTACACACAGCGTTTCGGGCAGGTCCTTAATCTAACAGATAATTTAAGTAGGTAAATTCTAGCAGAATTAAAAAATGATAAATTTATTGCAAGGAAAAAAAATGAGATGAGAGAGATTAGTAAGTATATTAAAGCACATTGGTATATTAAAGCTCTGATGGCCCACACAGGGAATAGCTCTGATGGTTTATTAAAGCTCTGGTAGTGATCACATGATCACTACCTACAACATTTTCAGAGGAATTGACAGGGTACATAAAGGTAAACTGTTTAACACTGGTGGGACGCGAACAAGGGGACACAGGTGGAAACTGAGTACCCTAATGAGCCACAGTGACGTTAGAAAGAACTTTTTCAGTGTCAGAGTAGTTAACAGGTGGAATGCATTAGGCAGTGATGTGGTGGAGGCTGACTCCATACACAGTTTACAATGTAGATATGATAGAGCCCAGTAGGCTCGGGAACCTGTACACCAGTTGATTGACGGTTGAGAGGCGGGACCAAAGAGCCAGAGCTCAAGCCCCGCAAGCACAACAAGGTGAGCACATGTGGAGGCCATTGCACTCCTGTCCTGTGATACACCAGGCTGTCGGTGTACACAAATACATTGGCCCGTTTCTTTCACCTAATGTACTTGTTCACCTTGCAGTCAACAGGTGTCTGGGAGTTATGGTCAGTTTGCGGGGGGGGGGGGGGTTGGCTCCTGTCACCCCCGGGGGTGTTGTCACCCGGGGTGTTGTCACCCGGGGTGTTGTCACCCGGGGTGTTGTCACCCGGGGTGCTGTCACCCAGGGTATTGTCACCCAGGGTGCTGTCACCCCCGGGGTGTTGTCACCCAGGGTGCTGTCACCCAGGGTGTTGTCACTCCACTTCCTCCTTGAGGTCGGTGATGTACGAACATCAGCGAGACTTGTCAGTGTGGCTGTGGGAACCCTTGAAAGGGATATGAAGACAAGGAGCTGAGATATATGGATAAGGACCTGGGAAATGAGGATAAGGACCTGGGATATGAGGAACAAGAACCTAGGACATGAGGATGAACTGAAGGAATGTTGCCCAATTATACTTGGCTCGTCGGGGCTCGAACGCGGACCAGCGAGTCCAAATAGTTGGTGCACAAGAAAGCGATACTCACCAAGAATATCCTGCTGGGGCAGCCAGGGGAAGGAGCGGACGTTGGGAGGCAGCTGGAGGTCGGTGTCGCTGAACTTGACGAGGACGCGGTGGGGGAGGGTGGCGAAGGCCCTCAGGAGTGTCTCCTTATACCTCGGGGGGATCCTGGAGGTCTGCTGGAAGGACCCCAGACTGAAGTACACCACCCCAGCTTCTCCGGCGCCGTCCAGCCACTCGGCCAGCTCCTGCAGGGGGAGAGAAGACGAGAAGGTGTTTACGGTCGCTTTCACGACTTCGAAAAGGTGTTCGTAGTCGCTTTCACGACTTCGAAAAGCTGTTCGTGGTCGCTTTCACGACTTCGAAAAAGTGTTCGTAGTCGTTTTCACGACTTCGACTACAGTTTCAGTTATTCTAGGAACACCCACCACACCAGTACGCTGCTATGCCGGACATGGGACACACCCAGCTCGTCCTCCTAAGGTTTCCCAACGTCAAGAAACTGTCGTACTAAAGTTACCCTTAGCATTACCCTACCACAGGACCCAAAACAGAAAACGGGACAATATATCAATTTGGCGAGCCGCTTCCATCCTTCCTCTCGCCTCTGTCGTGCTTTGATTTTTACCTCTCCTGTAGTTCCTGTTCCTCTTCACCACCTGCCTCTTTCTGTCCGGCTATCTCGCTTACAGGTCTCTCTTTCCATTCGTCTTTCTCATATTTCTCCTCGTATTGTTCCTTCCTTGCCGCAGTGGAGGGTCCCCCTTCCGAAGTTTTGTATATCCTTGACTCGCATTACTAAAGCTTTTACTCCTCCTACGGTTCTGAAACGCCTTTTTCTTGAGCACTTTTCTTCACACTCCCGCTCCGTTTCCATCTTCACCGATCGGTCTAAGTCCGCGGACGGTGTGGGCTACTCCATTGTTTTATCTGACCGCACTTATACGTGTGGCCTTCCTTCGGAGACTAGCATCTTCAAAGCGGAGCTTTATGCTATTCTCCATGCTCCCCGTCTCCTGCTTTCTCGTTGTCATTCCTCCTTTGTGATTGTCGTTGACGTTCGTAGTGCCCTTATGGCTCTCGGGTCCTTTAATCCTGTCCATTCCGTTGTCGTCGAGATTCAACATTGGCTGTTTCTTATCTCTAGTAAATTTAAATCTGTGAAGTTTTGTTGGGTTCCCAGCCATGTTAGTGTTTCTTTAAATGAGCGTGCGGATGCTGCCGCTAGGTAGGCTATCCGCTCTTGTCCCATTTCCCGTAAAGGTATTCCTTTTTCCGACTTTTATCCAGTTATTGATTCCTATATCCTTGCCCGTTGGCAGAGTTGTTGGTCTTCTATTGTTGGTAACAAACTGCGTACTCTTAAGCGTTGTGTGTCCCCGTGGCCGTCCTCCTGCCACCGTAACCGGCGGTGGGAAACAGCTCTAGCGCGGTTGTGTCTTGGCCATACTCGCTTAACTCACGGTCACTTAATGAAGCACCACTCGGCTCCTATTGTCCAAATTGCGTTGTCCCTCTTACCATCGTGCATGTCCTTGTTGATGTCCTGACTTCCAGGACGAGCGTGTGTCTTGCTTTCCGACCGTCCCTCGCGGTCACTTGTCCCTCAGAATTCTTGGTGAATCGGATACTTTTGATTTCGTTCACCTTGTGCGTTTCTGTTCTTGTATTGGCATCCTTGGTGATATTTAGTGCCTTCTGATTATTCTGCACATTTGATGGTGCTACATAGCCTTCCCGGTTTGGTGCCTTCCTTTTGATAACTACTTACTTCTTCCGGAAGTGTTCGAACGTCATCAGTTATGAGTCGTGTGTAAACCGTTTTTCATTCATAAACAGCGGGTTTGGCGGGTGGATGGAATGGTCTTTGGGTCTTTGTTTATGAGGACGGACTGAGTACTCCAGGATGCAATTCTTTTACCATGTGGTGGCAGAGTTGACTAGAGCGCGCCTGGGAGCACCCAGCACGGGCGGTGGCGGGGCCGCCATTGTGAGCGGGACGGTGGTAGGGCCGCCATTGTGAGCGGGACGGTGGTGGGGCCGCCATTGTGAGCGGGACGGTGGTGGGGCCGCCATTGTGAGCGGGACGGTGGCGGGGCCGCCATTGTCAGCGGGACGGTGGCGGGGCCGCCATTGTCAGCGGGACGGTGGTGGGGCCGCCATTGTGAGCAGGACGGTGGTGGGGCCGCCATTGTCAGCGGGACGGTGGTGGGGCCGCCATTGTGAGCGGGACGGTGGTGGGGCCGCCATTGTGAGCGGCACGGTGGTGGGGCCGCCATTGTGAGCGGGACGGTGGCGGGGCCGCCATTGTGAGCGGGACGGTGGCGGGGCCGCCATTGTCAGCGGGACGGTGGTGGGGCCGCCATTGTGAGCGGGACGGTGGCGGGGCGGGTGCACCGCTGCTTTTCCTTATTCTCATATCAGATATAGACAATAATACAAGTCACAGCTTCGTGTCATCCTTTGCAAATGACACAAAAATCAGTATGAAAATTACCTCTGCTGAAGACATTGAAAAACTTCAAGCTGATATTAATAAAGTTTTCGACTGGGCATCAGAAAATAACATGATGTTTAACAGTGTTAAATTCCAGGTACTCAGGTACGGTAAAAATGAGGACCTTAAACATAATACAGGGTACAAAACACAATCAAATGTACCCATAGTAGGAGAACAGCATGTCAAGGATTTGGGAATAATGATGTCTGACGACCTAACGTTTAGGGAGCATAACCAAGCAAATATTGCGTCAGCCAGAAAAATGATAGGATGGATTACGAGAACTTTCAAATCCAGGGATCCCATCACAATGGTTGTACTCTTCAAGTCACTTGTGCTGTCCCGTCTTGAGTACTGCTCAGTACTCACTTCCCCCTTCAGAGCAGGAGAGATTGCTGAAATAGAGGGAATACAGAGAACATATACGGCACGCATAGACGAGATAAAGCACCTAAATTATTGGGATCGTCTGAAAGCTCTCCAAATGTACTCACTAGAAAGAAGACGAGAGAGATATCAAATAATATACACCTGGAAGATACTGGAGGGCCAGGTCCAAAATCTACACAGTAAAATAACAACGTGCTGGAGTGAACGATATGGAAGAAAATGCAGAATAGAACCAGTGAAGAGCAGAGGTGCCATAGGCACAATCAGAGAACACTGTATAAACATCAGAGGTCCGCGGTTGTTCAACGTCCTCCCAGCAAGCATAAGAAATATTGCCGGAACAATCGTGGACATCTTCAAGAGGAAACCAGATTTATTCCTCCAAGGAGTTCCGGACCAACCGGGCTGTGGTGGGTATGTGGGCCTGCGGGCCGCTCCAAGCAACAGCCTGGTGGACCAAACTCTCACAAGTCAAGTCTGGCCTCGGGCCGGGCTTGGGGAGTAGAAGAACTCCCAGAACCCCATCAACCAGGTATCAACCAGGTAACCAGGGGCCGCCATTGTCAGCGGGCCGGTGGCGGGGCCGCCATTGTGAGTGGGACGGTAGCGGGGCCGGCCTGGAGTCGCCAAGACGTTGCACAACCATTTACGAACCTCTATATATTCTCACAAATCTCTGGTTCCTTTGTGTACATGTAATAATAAAGAGTTTATAAGCCGGGGAACGTCACAATAACAACAACACTACTGACAAGTCTCGGCGATGCTCAACTGTTTAATAAATGTAAACACAGCCGCTGAGGAAAAGTGTAGGGGTTCCTATATAACTGCTTCTTGAACCACGGCCCAGGTTCCTGCTTGCCTGAGTGCTTCTCAGGTCGTTGGGTCCGAGGGCGAGAATGTTGCTGCGCACTCACCTACTTGGGCTTGCAGGGAGAGAGAGATTGCAGCTCTTGGACCACGCCTTTCCAACCGCTGACTGTTTTAATACAAGGATTTCCGACCTTATTTCTCTATCGTATCTACTAGGTCAGCTACCGACCTTTCCCAGAACAGCCTACGGCAGTTGACTAACTCACAGGACCTGTTTACTGCTTGGTGAACAGAGGCATCAGGTGAAATTGGAGGTTCGTTTATTGGCAATATTTATCTTCTCCTGAAGCACTGACCAGCACTACCACACCCCTGACCAGTACTACCACCCCCTGACCAGTACTACCACACCCCTGACCAGTACTACCACACCCCTGACCAGTACTACCACACCACTGACCAGTACTACCACACCCCTGACCAGTACTACCACACCCCTGACCAGTACTACCACACCCCTGACCAGCACTACCACACCCCTGACCAGTACTACCACACCCCTGACCAGTACTACCACACCCCTGACCAGCACTACCACACCCCTGACCAGTACTACCACACCCTGACCAGTACTACCACACCCCTGACCAGCACTACCACACCCCTGACCAGTACTACCACACCCCTGACCACCACTACCACACCACTGACCAGCTAAAAGTGTAGAAAGCGTCCAGAAGCTTTTTCCAGGGTGTGGGTTCCAGGCTGGTCACAACAAGAAGGGACCCAAGAGCAGCCAGCCTGCTATTCCAGCGCCTAAGTGTGGCTCACCAGAGGCGGAACTGTTCATCTCTCGCCTCGCTTCCTTCCCAGCCTCGTACCACCTTCAAGAAATCTATATCTCCTATAAAACAAAAAACCTATTTTGTCTTCCTATTTTATTTCCATTAAGTTTATTTCCATTTTTTGGGAGATTTGGATGGAATATATATAATTAGATTTTTGTACCCGTCAGCTATGTAATGTGTATAAATAGATATCAATTATATAATATGATATAGGTTAATTGGGTTACATATTTTTGGTCCCAAATTGATGGTTATCTTTTCGTACTCTCAAGATGTGGGGAGAGTGTCTGTCTGTGTGGGAGATAAGGCGATAAGGCTAGGTTGTAAACAGTCTTGTGGGGTGGGGGGGGGGCACTTGTGTTTGTTGGCGCAAGGCTTAAGTTTAAGTACAAGAACGACCTTGCTACTGGCGGGTGTCTGGGTTCGAACCCCGAGTCGTGCAACTGGTTTGTGGCATCTTTTCTTCACTGTGCTTTCATATCCTAGCTCCTTGTTCTTATATCCTAGCTCCTTGTTCTTATATCCTAGCTCCATGTTCTCATATCCTAGCTCCTTGTTCTTATATCCTAGCTCCATGTTCTCATATCCTAGCTCCTTGTTCTTATACCCTAGCTCCTTGTTCTTATATCCTAGCTCCTTGTTCTTATATCCTAGCTCCTTGTTCTTATATCCTAGCTCCTTGTTCTTATATCCTAGCTCCTTGTTCTTATATCCTAGCTCCTTGTTCTTGTGTCCTAGCTCCTTGTTCTTATATCCTAGCTCCTTGTTCTTATATCCTAGCTCATTGTTCTTATATCCTAGCTCCTTGTTCTTATATCCTAGCTCCTTGTTCTTATATCCTAGCTCCTTGTTCTTGTGTCCTAGCTCCTTGTTCTTATACCCTAGCTCCTTGTTCTTATATCCTAGCTCCTTGTTCTTATATCCTAGCTCCATGTTCTTATATCCTAGCTCCTTGTTCTTATATCCTAGCTCCTTGTTCTTATATCCTAGCTCCTTGTTCTTATATCCTAGCTCCTTGTTCTTGTGTCCTAGCTCCTTGTTCTTATACCCTAGCTCCTTGTTCTTATATCCTAGCTCCTTGTTCTTATATCCTAGCTCCATGTTCTTATATCCTAGCTCCTTGTTCTTATATCCTAGCTCCTTGTTCTTATATCCTAGCTCCTTGTTCTTATATCCTAGCTCCTTGTTCTTATATCCTAGCTCCTTGTTCTTATATCCTAGCTCCTTGTTCTTGTGTCCTAGCTCCTTGTTCTTGTGTCCTAGCTCCTTGTTCTTATATCCTAGCTCCTTGTTCTTATATCCTAGCTCCTTGTTCTTATATCCTAGCTCCTTGTTCTTATATCCTAGCTCCTTGTTCTTATATCCTAGCTCCTTGTTCTTATATCCTAGCTCCTTGTTCTTATATCCTAGCTCCTTGTTCTTGTGTCCTAGCTCCTTGTTCTTATATCCTAGCTCCTTGTTCTTATATCCTAGCTCTTTGTTCTTGTGTCCTAGCTCCTTGTTCTTATATCCTAGCTCCTTGTTCTTATACCCTAGCTCCTTGTTCTTATATCCTAGCTCCTTGTTCTTATATCCTAGCTCTTTGTTCTTGTGTCCTAGCTCCTTGTTCTTATACCCTAGCTCCTTGTTCTTATATCCTAGCTCCTTGTTCTTATATCCTAGCTCCTTGTTCTTATATCCTAGCTCTTGTTCTTTATCCTAGCTCCTTGTTCTTATATCCTAGCTCCTTGTTCTTATATCCTAGCTCCTTGTTCTTATACCCTAGCTCCTTGTTCTTATATCCTAGCTCCTTGTTCTTATACCCTAGCTCCTTGTTCTTATATCCTAGCTCCTTGTTCTTATACCCTAGCTCCTTGTTCTTATATCCTAGCTCCTTGTTCTTATATCCTAGCTCCTTGTTCTTGTGTCCTAGCTCCTTGTTCTTATATCCTAGCTCCTTGTTCTTATATCCTAGCTCCTTGTTCTTATATCCTAGCTCTTGTTCTTGTGTCCTAGCTCCTTGTTCTTATACCCTAGCTCCTTGTTCTTATATCCTAGCTCCTTGTTCTTATACCCTAGCTCCTTGTTCTTATATCCTAGCTCCTTGTTCTTATATCCTAGCTCCTTGTTCTTATATCCTAGCTCCTTGTTCTTATATCCTAGCTCCTTGTTCTTGTGTCCTAGCTCCTTGTTCTTATATCCTAGCTCCTTGTTCTTATATCCTAGCTCCTTGTTCTTATACCCTAGCTCCTTGTTCTTGTGTCCTAGCTCCTTGTTCTTGTGTCCTAGCTCCTTGTTCTTATATCCTAGCTCCTTGTTCTTATATCCTAGCTCCTTGTTCTTGTGTCCTAGCTCCTTGTTCTTATATCCTAGCTCCTTGTTCTTATATCCTAGCTCCTTGTTCTTGTGTCCTAGCTCCTTGTTCTTATATCCTAGCTCCTTGTTCTTATATCCTAGCTCCTTGTTCTTATCCTAGCTCCTTGTTCTTATATCCTAGCTCCTTGTTCTTATACCTAGCTCCTTGTTCTTATACCCTAGCTCCTTGTTCTTATACCCTAGCTCCTTGTTCTTGTGTCCTAGCTCCTTGTTCTTGTATCCTAGCTCCTTGTTCTTATATCCTAGCTCCTTGTTCTTATATCCTAGCTCCTTGTTCTTATACCCTAGCTCCTTGTTCTTATACCCTAGCTCCTTGTTCTTATATCCTAGCTCCTTGTTCTTATATCCTAGCTCCTTGTTCTTATACCTAGCTCCTTGTTCTTAACTTGAAGAGTACAACCATTGTGATGGATCCCTCGATTTGAAAGTTTCTCGTATCCATCCTATCATTTTTCTGGCCTGACGCAAGTATTTGCTTGGTTTATGTTCCCTAAACGTTAGGTCGTCAGACATCATTATCCCAAATCCTTTACATGTTGTTTTCCTACTATGGGGCAATTTGATTGTGTTTTGTACCCTGTATTATGTTTAAGTTCCTCATTTGTTACCGTATCCTGAGTACCTGGAATTTATCACTGTTAAACATATGTTATTGTGCTGCTGCCCAGTCGAAAACTTTTATTAATATCTGCTTGTAG